>SKCR01024356.1:0-90911 GCA_019454045.1 Zanthoxylum bungeanum
CTTCATGTTTACCTCTTCTCGTGCAACTATGTCTTTCATAAATTTGTATTTGGTATCTATATGTTTCGTTTTACAATGGAATTTTGGGTCTTTTGTGTAGGCTATCACTGCTTCACTATCACGGTTAACTAATACTGGACCAGAAGCTTCATTTGACATACCCAAATGATCCAAGAACCTTTTCAACCACACAACCTCTTGTACTGCTGATGAAAAGGCCACAAATTCAGCATCCATTGTGGATAAGGATATACAAGATTGTTTCTTACTGCTCCATGAAATGGCACCATTGTTTAGCAAGAACAAAACCGGAGGTAGATTTTCTTTCATCTAAATCTCCTCCCCAGTCAGCATCAGTATAGCCTCTCAATTGCAGATCATTTCCTTGATAACACAATGAGTAATCAGTTGCCCCTCTCAGATACCTAAATATTCTTTTAACTGTTTTCCAATGTGCTAGTCCTGGATTGGATTGGTATCTACTTACCATTCCAACAGCGAAACAGATATCAGGTCTTGTACACAACATTGCGTACATTAAACTTCCAACTGCATTTGCATAAGGAACTTTCTTCATTTGTTCCTTTTCATGTGGAGTTTCAGGACACAATCTACGACTCAAAGCTTCAGTTTTCGTGATAGGAGTATCAATGGGTTTGCAAGCCTGCATTTGGAAGCGTTCAAGAATTTTCTTTATATATGACTCTTGTGAAAGAGATAATAAATTCTTTGAACGATTTCTTGAGATCTTAACCCCAAGAATATATGCAGCTTCACCCATATCTTTCATCTCGAAGTTAGATGATAACCATTCTTTAATGTGTTTTACAAACTCCTTATCATTTCCTGCTATAAGTATATCATCCACGTACAAAGATAAGATAATGAACTTATCTTTATCTCTCTTGGTGTACACACAATGATCCTCATCTATCATTGTGAAATCATTCGAAATGATTGTATTGTGGAATCTTATATACCATTGTCTAGACGATTGTTTGAGACCATATATAGACTTTAAAAGTCTACATATTTTCTCATTTTCATTTTCTTTTATGAAACCTACTGGTTGTTCCATGTAGATTTCTTCATCAAGTTCTCCATTGAGAAAAGCAGTCTTTACATCCATTTGATGTAATTCTAGATCCATACTTGCTACTATAGCCAGAATCAAGCGAATTGAGGTAAACCTTACAACAGGTGAAAAAGTCTCTTCATAGTCAATTCCTTCATGTTGCGTATACCCTTTTGCCACAAGTCGTGCTTTATATCTTTCGATATTGCCATCGGCATTACGCTTTATTTTAAGAACACATTTGTTCTTAACATCTTTGGGTAGATAAACCAATTCCCAAACTTGGTTGGACCTCATTGACTCCATCTCTTCTTCCATTGCTTTCATCCATTTTTTCTTAGCATGACACTGAAGAGTCTCTCTTATGTTTCTAGGTTCTTCATCATCTTGAGGTAGAATCATAAAGGTTTCTCCTTCGATATCGAAACGACGTCGAGGAATGCCTATACGATTACTACGTCGCAATTGGGATTCTAGTGGTGGAACTGATTCCTCACTTTCGATATTATTCTCATTTGGATCGTGCAGATTGCTCCCACTTGGATCACGTAAATGAGACTCGTGTGAAACTAATTCATCATTTTGAGATTCATGTGAAACAGATTCATCATGTTTTCTCAAATTTCTCTCATCACTCCCACTTGAATTAGGTAAACCCGAGTGTTCACCAATCATGTGATCCATATGATCCTGAGTTTCATATAGAGATAAATCTTGACCTATCTCACCCTGCTTAGGAAAATCATTTTCTAAAAATGTGATATCTCGTGATTCAAATTTTGTCACGCCTCCACTTTCATGTTCACCTATGCAAACATATCATTTTGATTGTTCAGAATATCTTATGAAGATACTATTTTTTTTTCCTCTTGGGCCTAACTTTCTATGTTCGTGAGAACGCACATGAACATAAGCCGCACAACCCCAAGGTCTTAGAAAGTGAATATCTGGTTTACGACCTGTCCATAACTCATATGGTGTGGTGGACACAGATTTAGATGGCACTCGGTTAAGTACATAAGTGGCAGTTAATAATGCATCACCCCAATAGGTTATAGGCAAATTTGCTTGTGCCATCATAGACCTAACCATTTCAAGAAGAGTTATATTTCTTCTTTCCGCAACACCATTTTGTTGAGGAGTAGCAGGAGTAGTCAACTGACGACTAATTCCTTTTTCATCACATAATTCTCTAAACTGATCAGATAAGTACTCACGACCACGGTCAGTGCGTAGTGCTTTAATTTTCTTGTCCAATTGATTTTCTGTTAAATTCATAAATTTCTTGAAACATTCTAATGCTTCGGATTTATGAGCAATCAAATAGACATAACCAAAGCGAGTAGAATCATCTATAAATGTGATGAAATAAGATGCTCCATACCTTGCCCTGACATTCATTGGACCACAGATATCTGAATGAATTAATTGTAGTGGAAATTCTGCTCTAGTCCCTTTTCCAAATGGTTTTCTCGCAGTTTTTCCTGCCAAGCAATATTCACATGTTGACAATTCCACCTTCTCAATATTTCCCAGAAAGCCTTCTTTGGCTAATCTGTTCATTCTTTGCTGGCCAATGTGGCCAAGTCTAGCATGCCACACAGTTACATCACTATCATCACTGACAGATGAAGTAACAAACGAAAAACCGGAATTGTGATTAAAACATTCAACATTTAATACAATAAAACCATCCAGAAAATAACTAGAACCATAGTGTATTGTACCTAAGTACAAATCAACACCAAATTTATGGAAGTTCAAATTGAAACCTAAATTAACCAAAACCAACACAGAGACTAAATTTCGACGAATTTGTGGAGCAAACAATACATCATGTAGTAGTAATGTTTTTCCACCATGCATGACTAACTTGCATGTTCCTATGCCTTTGACTTCAACCTGTGAGTTGTTGCCAACATATATCCACTTCACCCCAGGTGAAATTCGTCGAAATTCCACGAAGGCATCTCTATCCTTCGCTACATGGTCTGTGACTCCTGAGTCTACAGTCTACAAAGGATTAGATTCAGTTAGAAAGATTGAACTTGAAGCACATATTTCATTTAAATATGCACGAAAGGTATTCACCTTTTTAGGCTCAGTGCAGTCACGAGCAAAATAACATTTCTTACCACAGTTAAAACATTTAACCTTTGCCATGTATTCACCTTTTAACATTTTACTAATTATTGTCACTTAACAACTCTTGTTGTTACTTAATTATTTGATTAACAACTCTTGTTGTTTACTTAGTAATGAAATCATTACTAATTGTTGTTATTTAACAACACCAAATAATTAACTTAATAATTTCCAAATGAAATTATTACTAATTGTTGTTATTTAATAACACCAAATAATTAACAACAATTAATTTCCAACATATTTCATTTATAAAATCGGGATAAAAAATCGTCTCGATCCGAAAATAAAAAAATCATCATGTATTTTGTTGAATTTTATCTTATTCCATTAAAGTTCGTCTAGTCCCAATTAAGTTTTTAGAACAAATTTGTTTATCATAACCCGTTTTATTTTTAAAATAAAATATAAAAATATATTTCGGAACAGAAAAAGTGACCATGTCTAAGTGTATGAGTCGAGTGAGGCATTGTTTGCTTGGATGCACGTGCACTTTCATTGAAGTGAGAGAAGCATGCACATATTTTCACACACAAAATTTTGACTTTTAACACCTACACCGTATGCTCTTCTCTACCGTATAACAGATTTAAAAAGGACCCCACTGAATCAGGGCCTACAAATAAACTTCTTTTCACTTGCTGGATGGCACAGATGATAAGTGGGCCGTGCTACAGAGTTAGTACTGTGTAATGCATTACACAGTAGTAAAATTTTCACACTTTCCCCTATGTAACCAAAAGTAGTGGACTATGCTCTCCTTGGCTTCTTTGGCAAGCCTCTCTTTGGCAAAATGGCCTCTTTTTTGTAAGCACTTTCTCTCTCTCTCTCTCTATTCTGGTTAATAAACTCTCAAAAGAAAATGAAAAATAAAATAAGAAAATAGCACATAAAACTCAAGTATAGGATAGGAGTAATTCTTTTCTACTAATTAATAATTAGATAACATATAATAATTATGTTAAATAAAATTATTATTTATTTAGTTAATTTTTATCATTAATATGGATAATAAATATTATTGGATTATTATATAAGTAACGTAATACTATTATTACATAATATAATTTTTCACATACGGACAATCATATTTTTTTTTTCATTTTATACTTTAGAAACCATTGAAATTCATGTACTATAATATAAGATTATTGTATTTTACTGTTCTTTTTATTTTTACATTAAATAGATAAAATTCAATAATAAGGGATGTTTAAATGTTCACTTGTGAAATAACATAGCATAATCTTATATTGGAACAATACTTAGAAGATAACCTCGCATCAGTGGTAAAAGTTTTAGGCTTTAGTGGTTTGCTTCTTTTTAGGTTAAATGTTCGAATCTCACTATATGCATTTCCTTGGAGTCATGTCTCATTGTGTAAAAAGCCAGCGACTTATCATGTTCTATGCTGAGAAACTTCTGAGGGCATGAGGCACGTGTCCCGGATATATTTGTTGTGAAATTTCGAAATGCACGAGGCACGAGTCCCGGAGATTGGTTGAGGTGAGCGTAAACTGACCTGTACAGTACGATTACCAAAACAAATACTTAGAAGATAAACTACGTTTTTACATTTTATATTTTAAAAAAAAATATTGTAAACAAAATTAATATTGTAAGCAATTTCGCTCCTACATTGTACATGTGGTACAATTTTACACTGTTTTCAGAACTAGATCAGGTTGGCCGGTTCGAACGATCGAATCAAGAACCAACAGTGAGTCTAGTCCGGCTAAAGGCAAAAAATTGCATTTATAAAAAATCGGTCGAAAACTAGTCCAATTTTTCTTATATATTTTTTAATTAAATAAAATTATTTATTAAGTAAGTCGGTTTTTTTAATTTTTTAGACACGATTTAACCGGTCAAACTAATGACCCATTGAACCTTTTATATCAACGGTTCAATCCCCGGTCCGATTATAAAAAGAATGCAATTTTGTAAAAACCTCACAATTTGGTATGTCACTCTACCACTAAATCATTACTCGTTTGATATAATCTCCGGTAAAATAAAATCTAGTTAGTCCAGTTGATTTTAATTAAAATTATAAATTAGAATAATCAAGAGCAATTAAAACCAATTAACTTTAATAAATTTGATTGATTGATTGATTAAATACATTGGATTTGATTTCTAAACAACCATAACCAACTGATATTCATGATTAGCTACCAATTATTCTCCTCTATACAAAAAAGCTTAAAGGTGATAAACCGATTATCTAAACATTGTAAAAAGTTTTATTTATCTACTTAAGAGTTAAGACCTTGTTTGGTTGGAAGATTTAAGATTAAAAAAAAATAAAAATTGATGCTTTTGTTTTGTTTTGTTTTATTTTATTTTTATTATAGTCTATAGATTTTATATATATATATGTGTGTGTACAAATTCGTTGGTAAATAAATTGTCTTCTCTTGGAACTGGAAACCAAAAAAGTCGCAACACAAAATTCGAAAAACTCTTCACTTCACTTGTGTCTTGTTTTCTTGTCAATGTAGAAGGGAGAAAAAAAAAAAAAAGGAAGAAGAAGCAACAAAACGGAATAAAAAATGGCAAAAATTCACCAGAACAATGTCAGATCTTTAATCCTCGATCATAACGACGGACCCACGTCGACTGCTAACGGCCACCATCACTTCCGTTTATGGACCGCCTTCTCCGGTGCTGCATTCCGTCGGAAAATATTTGACGCCGTTAGTTGTGGCGGGAGTTCACGTTACAGTCGGGAAATTCCCGACGAGGAGGAGGAGATTTCTTTTCCGGCGCCGAAATCAAAAACGGAAATTGATTCGGAGAAAGGAAATGGGCAAAAGCAAGAGAAGCGGAAAGAAGTAAAAGGGTGTGTTTCAAAATCGGAGAAGCTGTTGGATCTCTTGAACTTGGCTGAGGGTGAAGCTGAGAGTGAGATAAAGAAGAAAGAGGAAGCTTTAGAGGAGTTAAAGATTGTTGTTAAAGATTTGCAAAGTGAAAGTGAATATAAAACAAGAGAAGCAGCAAGTAAAGTGAGGGTTTTGGCTAAAGAAAATTCTGAAACAAGGGTCACTCTTGCTATGCTTGGTTCCATTCCTCCTTTAGCTGGGATGCTTGATTTTCAACTTGTTGATTCCCAAATTTCTGCTCTTTATGCTCTCCTCAATCTTGGAATTGGCAATGATTTGTAAGTTTTGATTTTTGTTTTTTAAAAAATGTGCTTTCGTTATGTTTTGCTCTGTTTGTGAGTATATGGGATTCATGTTTGTGACTAGTTACTTTCCAAGTTTTTATTGTTAAATTGTGTTTTTTTTTTCAATTTTTTGGGTTAGTAAATGTGATTGATTTTTTACAACCCCCATTTGTAGGAACAAAGCAGCCATTGTCAAAGCGGGTGCCGTTCACAAGATGCTAAAGCTTATTGAGTCTCCTGATGCTCCTAATCCATCAGTTTCGGAAGCAATAGTGGCAAATTTCTTAGGCTTGAGTGCGTTGGATTCGAATAAACCTATCATTGGATCTTCAACTGCAGTTCCGTTCTTGGTTAAAACCCTCAAGAATTTGGATAAAAAAAGTAGTTCACAAGCAAAACAGGATGCTCTTCGAGCGCTGTACAATCTCTCTATCTTTCCATCAAATATTGCATTTATATTAGAAACCGGTTTGATCCCATTTCTCTTGGAGACATTAGGAGATATGGAATTAAGTGAAAGAGCTTTGTCCATTTTGAGCAATGTAGTATCCACCCCAGAAGGTCGAAAAGCAATTAGTAAGTTGCCTGATGTGTTCCCGATTTTAGTTGATGTTTTGAATTGGACTGACTCACCCGGGTGCCAGGAGAAGGCATCATATGTTTTAATGGTGATGGCGCATAAATCATATAGAGATAGACAGGCCATGATGGAAGCTGGTGTTGCATCAGCATTGCTTGAATTAACACTTTTGGGCAGTACATTGGCACAGAAGAGGGCTTCAAGGATTTTGGAATGCTTGAGAGTTGATAAAGGGAAGCAAGTTTCCGATACTTATGGTGGAAATTTGGTAGCAGCAGCAGCGGTGTCTGCTCCTATTTGTGGATCTTCGTCAACATCTATGAAACCAAATGGGGTAACAAAGGAGTGTTTAGAAGAAGAAGAGGACATGATGAGCGAGGAAAAGAAAGCGGTGAAACAATTAGTCCAACAAAGTTTACAGAGCAATATGAAGAGAATCGTCAAGAGGGCCAATTTGCCACAAGATTTTGTCCCTTCAGAACATCTTAAGTCCCTCACAATCAGTTCAACTTCCAAGAGCTTACCGTTTTGATTCAAGAGACGATTTCGAAGTTAGTCTTCTTATCACAATCCTATTTCAAAATGTTTGATTTGTGTAGCTCTTATTCATGTATGTAGCAAAATGTTTCCCATGTGTCATAGATCTCCTTATCGGTTAGTTTAATATCATTTTAATAGATCATGCTTATGCCAATTTGATTAGATCTAATCAAAATGAAGCAATTAAACAAACCACTTGTGTGTGTGTGTGTATGTATGTATGTATATATATATATATATATATATATATATTATATAGAGATGCTTTGCTGTTAGTGGTATGGCATGCAAAATTATAAAATCTTGAGGGCTGAATAATTTTGAGAGCATCCCTACTAACAAGGAGTCACTTTCAGACCATTAGTACATTTTTGTCCAAATTTATGTCCCTACCTTTAATTATATATCCTGCATGTTAAAAGAGTTGTCGGTTCATTTTCTTTCTGAGAGAAAATAATGACAATTAACTGAAATTTTACATCTGGGAATCTATTCCTTCACATAAATTTCAACTCTGAATGTGATGCTTCCTTCCGGAATCTCTGGATTTACAGGCTTTAATTTATTTTATTATATGCTACTAGTAGTTTTTACATGGACAGTTGAGCGTTATCACTTTGATTACTTTAAACAAATTGTTTAGTAAATGCATTGACCTTGTCTAATGAGCTATTTGTAATTTAATTACTCACAGATCAGGAAGATTACTGAGCTGGTGGGTACGAATAGAAGTGGTCCGCATTCTTCCCCTATTAAGGTACACACACACACATATATATGGCGGGGAAATTTTGACCTAAGATTTTGACACAAATTTTGAGCCATTTGATTCAAAGTAGCATTGAGTAATACAAATTGATCTACCAATGGATTGTAGGAAATCAATGGTTAAAAATTTGTATCAATATATTAAAATAGCCTAACCCATTTGTATAATATGTAATCTTGTCAACTTTTTTGTTAAATTGGCCTGTTCTTAATATTTGATGTAAATATAAAGTAACTTGTAAGTTGCAACTTTTTCGACTTCAATGCTGTGCCATGACCGTGATTTCGTTATTGAAAAGAGAAGCTATCAAAAAGATGATTGCAATAATTGATATTTCTTTTTCAGAGAGTAAAGAAGAATTGGGACTAGAAAAAATTCGGTGCCCTAAATTTTCCTTTTGTAAGATCTAACCAAAAACAATGAGATCATTAGGCTTTAGCTTAGCTTCTGCTTTTTTCCTGCAAATTAACCAAAATGGTCAGTAATAAGTAAATAATAACTAAACAAGGCCAGCCTTGAATGACATTAACACAAAAAAAAAAAAAAAGAAGATATTTTATATGGTTATGGAGAACATGTGATCTGATGATACTCTGTCTTCAATCATACAACAAGGACCCTACACTCCACTCCATGTGCACATACATAGTGCTCTGAGATTTAACCATTGGGTAATTTAAACCGTCTGATTAGGTGGGTCATCTTTTTTTTTCTTCCTTTGATTGAGGAGAGAATTGATTCACTTTGGAACTGTGGTAGGTACGCCAAAGAGAGAGCCCTACCATGGAACCAACCAAGTCTCAATTTTTTTGTTCTAACATTTTTTTACTTTTCATCACCAAGTCATCCTGTGATTTGTGAAGTAAAGAACAAGAGATTATAGAGGTGGAAATTTTGTCCGAACTGGATTTGTGGTTCGATTTAGTCCAAATTCTCACAAGTGAATCAAAAACCAAAAAAAAAAAAAACAAAGGAGTTTGACAAACCAAATCTACTGCTTCATAATCATATAAGTTTTAACTAATCAGGTTCGGTTCGGTTCGATTTTATTTTATAATCAAATTCGAAATACCAAAGCCTAAAAGCATGTACTAGAATAAGATTTGTACAAACATGGGTTGTGTATCATTTTCTTTTATGAGATAATCAAGAATTTTACTTTTACCATTTAAATTTGGGATTTCTTAAAAAATATCATTTCATTTCAAACTATACCTATAAAATGAGCAAAGCTTTAACTCACCAACAAGTGAATGTGATTCAAGATCTAACCGGTAAAATAACCAATATAATAAATCAAATTTGTGAGACCTTACCCTAAAGGGGTAGGTTACCGTAGAGGATTAGCTAGAAAGGGGACACTTATTTATGGGTTTCCTCATAAATTGATGTACAAATTGTTGGTGAACATAAATAAAATAATTATTATTGGAAGAATCAGCATTAATTAGCACAGCAAATTTCGGCTTGCCCCAAGTTTTATTTACAATTCTAATTTCGGCTCCTCAATAAGATATCAACTATGTTGTGGTCTATTTATCCATTGTTTTAAAAATTATATAAGTAATTGAATCGGTAATTTATAAGATTTAATGAGTAAGTCGATTCGACCGTTTGAATCAGCAGAGTCAGCTGACGTCATAAATAATTTTATTTAATTAAAAAGTAATATATATAGATATATATTACACATTACATATGAAAAATATAATCATTTATTCTAACAATTTCTAACATCAAAACAAACTTGATTTGGACTAAAAAATGATTTGGAACCCTCTTAATTTAAAAAAAAAATCTAAAACTGGGTATGTTCACTGGTTTTGGCCTTTTTAACCATTTTTGCATGGCTGATTTTTAGAAATTTTCTGGATCAGACTCATTATCGGTTCCCGATTTGACCGGCCGGTTATGAAAACACTTTATTTATCTCACATTTATTATGAATGGAATTAACGAATGGTTTGTTAAATCTTGGGCCAACATCACATCATGCATTCCAGTTGTCATCATGCGACGCAAGGGATGATGACAATATTGTAATATTCAGCCGTTACTAGTTGGACTAGCTCAAAATGTAGCATGTGTGGGCATTGAGACTTTGGATATCCATATATTCGTTAAAAAAAAACTCACAATTTCTCATATATTCAAATGGACCAATAAAAATAATATTATAACGCCTCTGTTATATGTAGTAATGGCAACTGGCTGGGCTGGACCGGACCGTGGCTTTGCCAAGTCCGACTTGGCCTGAATTATTTTGCGCCTAGTAGGGTCGACTTTTTTTTTTTTTTTTAAAAAAATATTTTTGAATTTTTTAATACTTAAAAATGAAAAAAAATAAATAAGAATATCAATATTTTTAGTGTTTTTTTGAATTGGACATTGAAAATTTAATTATAAATATATATATATTTAGAATTAAAAATTAATTTATATAAGTAAAAAAAAATATATTTTTAGTAATAAAAACCAAACTTGGACCCTATAATTTTTACCTTGAGACCAAGCTAAAACCCATCAAACCAGACCGGACTCTAATTTTTCTTCATTTCTAATTATGTGATCCCATTGCAAGCATTTTATTTTCAGTAGTCATGTTCACAAGTATTGTTTTGGAAATAGATGATGTGCTGATGGAAAATTTATGAAAACAATCTTATGAAACCGAAAACCTTAAGAAATAGCTTAGAGTCAAGGCAATAAAATAAAAATAAAAAAATAAAAAAAAAAAAAAAAGAAAGAAAAAAAGGCCACGCGATTTTTCTTAATTAATAGTTAAAAATGGACATTTCAAACATAAATACCCATAAATAACTTGTGGTACTCATCGAGACATATCGAGCTCATAGCTCATGAACGATCGACAAGCAATCTGTATAAAGATTGCTTGTCTAACGCGAGAAATTATTTATGGATATTTATATTCAAAATATTCATCTTAATCTACTAAAAGAGTTTAGTAAAGATACAATTATAAATACCATAGTTTTTGAATATTTCTGTATGTTTCCATTTACATCATTCATTTGTTCCTACTTCTATCCGCAGGCAAAATGTAGCTATGTATTTGCCTATATGACCAAGTAGTATATATTTCTCATGGAGATGCTATAGGTTATAATAAATGAATTGTGGTTAGTAAACATTAACTATCAAATAAAAATATTATTCTACCAAACAATTTAATTATTGTGCTTTCATCTATGTGGTTCGATATGGTTAAGCTCTTAATGCCCGTGGTACAAGCTCTTACCCTTGTATCCATGAAAGGCCAATTTAAACTGAAAACATAAAGGAGGAAGGATCACAACACTCCAACTCTACGACGTTTTTTTTTATTGATTCCCCAACAAGACCACAAATTGACACTAGTGTCCACCTGTATCAATCCAGGTATGCATTTCAAGAAAGGTGAAGAATTTAGAGCTGGGACATCCTTAAATTGAAGATTTTGTTCAACTTTAATATAACATAAAGCCAGAAAGAGGTAATTAACATGCTTTATATCAATGTGAAGTTCAAGAAACAAACTACTAGTGGTGTTATGATGAGTATAATAGCATACACATACTAAATCCAGCAGTTTTTGTTCCTCATCGTCGTAGAACATCAATAACTAAAAGCTATATGCAAGAACAGACACCAACAACCTAAAAATAAAAAATCCATGTGCCTGTTTCTACAGGTAACTTCACTTAATGACAACGAATCTACTTGCTTTCAGTTATGGGAAGGTACACACCTTCAGCAGCTAGCCACACATTATCAGCACGCTTTTCTCTCATGCCGCAAACCTAATAAAGCACAGAAATGGTTAAATGGAGAACTAAAAAGCAAAGTTATATGTACCAAATGAGAAAAATGAATTAGAATTTCAGATTCATTTGCATCAATGTTTATTTAAATGGACATGTTAATGTTTCTTTCTCACCTCCTGCTGTCCACCGGCTATCCGCTGATATTTCTTGTCATGACTATGTAAGTAGCCACTTGTGTCAATGTGTTGAAGCCGAATCCTTTGATCTCGCTTCCAAGTCTTCCCAGTCCCTTCAATCATAAGCCTACGATAAATTCACCAATATGAGCCATTAGTCAACAATAGACCGTGACAGGTAGATACACGATTGAAAAAGAGTTAGTGTAAGGTCTCACCTCCAGTGATCACCAGTATCAGATTCATCCTCTCCTCCGAAACAGCTAACCTACACCCAGCACAGTGTAGCTTAGATAAAGAATAAATACGGATCCAGTAGCTCCAATATTTCAAGGTCAATGAAAGCACTTTTGTATTTCAGCCCAAACTAAAATTAACAGGTTATGAACGACTAATTAGCAGTTCCATCTATATTTGAATTTGAGAGTACCAATATTTCACATTTCCTGGTTTTGATTGGGCTTATTTGAAACTTTTCTACTATATCAAGACTATGGAAACAGGAATAAAATAAGAGAACTAGAGAAACCTGTACTAACCTCAAGGTTGCTTGAAATTGGGGAAGCATGCAAATGGCTGTGCAACCATTTTCTAGTTCTCATGTGCTGCAACCGGATGACAGTCCCACTCTTGATGGTGTCACCTTGTTTCGCAGAAGTCCCTGGAATAGGCCTAACAATCTGCAAAACAAAAGCTTATTTCACATCAAAAGACAAAATACTTCCCAATTCCATTTTCTTGCAAAACCGCAAGGCAATATTAGTTTCACCCACATAGAATTGACTTACCAAATTTATATCAAGTGTATCAAAATCCAACTACAGAATGACCAACTAAACTCAACGATGAAAGCAAGGTGCAAGCCGAGGAAAAATAAACAAATATCACCTAACTAGTAGCTAGAATTATCTTTAAATATGAAATAAAAGATTGGGGATAACTGCAATCTTCCATATAAAATACTAACAAATAATAACCATGGCAAGGAACTTTGGCAAAAAAAACGGAGAGTACCCAATAGCTATTGGCATCATCAACGTTCGGAAAACCCGTAACTGATTGCTGCCCACTGCCAGAACCATATGGCACTTCGTGTGAATGCAGCCGGAATTTTGTCTTCTCATGCATCAACTTAAGAACTGTCCCGTACGTAACCTGTTCAAGCAAAAGCAAAATAATAAATCCAAAATATTTTACTAGTTATTGAAACCTCACAAATGAACATTTTAGTTGTAACATCCCAGATAGCTAAAGAGGGAGGATCTAGGCTAACTTACACATTTTGGGTTACAGAACCCAAAATGAAAACCGTCATGGCTTGTGTGTCCTATCCAAAGCAAACAACATCTAATTGGTTATCATGATGGACTGTGCGCCCAAAGCAAACAATATCCACATGGTTAACAAATAAAATAAAAGAATCTAAAGGCACATTTACTATCATTCAACAAATAAGTTTCTCTTTTCATAAAACAATTTTGATAGTTTATTTCGAATATGTTTGGCCGAGTAATAAACATATTTAGCTTTCAAATTTATATAATCCAATTATGCCACCGTGCAGGATCTTAGAAACGTAAATTTTAATTTCTAATTATACTTTCTAATTCTGACATTCTGTAATAAGAGTCGAGATCAATTAAAATCGAAATGTTGAATTCAGACCTCGATGGTTTCGGAGGAAGCGGCGGAGGCAGAGGAAGGAGGAGATTCGTCGAGATTGAGGCCGAGGAAGAGGAAGACAGCGAGAGCGAAGAATGCAATAGCCATGAGGAAGAGCAAACCTAAGAACCAATTCTGTTGCCAAAACGGTAAGACGCGTTGAGGCCTTGCTCGCGGAGTTCTTTTGGAATCTCTACTATGGATAGCGGTTTCGGTTGATGTTTGTTGTTTTCTTCTTTGATTGAGGGATTGCTGCGGCGTCGGCGTCGGCGGCGTTTGACCTGACGGAGCCACGGTGCAATTGGGGGATCTATCCGGATTTCACGGAGAGAGCTTTGGAGAGTTAGGGTTTGGGATCGGGGAGTGAGAGTGCTATTGGATCTGCTGATCGAATTGGTTTTTGAGGGAGGGAGGGAGAATATTGTGACGTGTCTGATGACTTGTTTTCGGCGAGTAGACGTTTGACACGTGGCATATAATTGACGTGGTCGAGATTTATTGGAGGGAACACTCGTGATTGTTTTCTCAACAGTCAACAAGGGGCAGGAGAAGTCAAGATCAATACATGTTCTTTTTTGGGTTAAAACTCAATACCCCTCGATGTTTTCCGTAATTATCAAATTGCCTCGAATGTTTAATTAATGAGGTTAAATTAAAATTTTAAAAATATATCATATTTTTGAAAAAACAATTATATCGAAAAGTGATATTTTATACCGAAATTATTAGTTTTTTCATGTAAAATATCTTTTTATAATTAATTTTTGGTGTAAAATATCAGTTATTATTAATTTTTTTGTGTAAAAAAATTATTTTTTATATTCTTAATGGATAGATAATTTCTCTTTTTAACCTTACACTAACATATATAAGTAAACTCGGTCACGGTTACGATTCGAAACCGAAACTGAACCTATTCAAAGTCGAAACCGAACCGATTTGACCAGTTTGATTAGAGTAAATCGTAACCGAATCGGTCACTGGTGGTGACCGATTCGGTTATGGTTAAATGTAATTTGGAACCGCCGATCAGTTCTAAACTGGAACCATACGGTTTCGATTTGGAACCAAAGAATTCAATTTTATACCCCATTTTCCCGTTCCCAACGGGAAAATGGGTATTAATTAATTAAAACAAAAAAAAAAAATAAGAAAATCCAAAATTACCCTTCATAACAACAATAATTTGAGGGTATTTTTGGCATAGTAAAATTATCAAAAAAAAAATCTATAAATACCCCCATCAAACCAATTTCTAAACTTACTCAATTTCTCTCAATTTTATTAATCTCAATCTCTCAATTCTAAATTCTCAATCTCAATATCAATCTCTCAAATTCTATATTCTTTAATCTCTTATTTTTCAATTTCATTCTTGAGTTGTGGATCTTCTTAATTTACTTTAAAAAAATGGCAAGATCATTACAAAATGTCGATGTTCCATCCATGAATTAAGAATATGAGCAATTCCCTACTCAAGAAAGCAACATCTCCACCGGACGCACTCGTCAAGTCAATACCCAAATGTCTAATATATTCACAAAACACTTTCATATAATAGTAAATAATGTTGGTGAGGAGAAGGATGCCTGCAATTATTTTGGAGTAATATATAAACATAGATGTAGGTACGGAAGCTCAACAACACACACGAGGAAATATCATCCAACTGAAATGGGGATCGACAGAACCCAACAATAAATATGGAGGTACATATATGGTCTTGGACATAATTATTCATCTAGTAGTCAATCATTCAAATACACTGATGCATGTTTTAAAAAAGAATTGGCTAAATTTATTTTCATGGAACACTTAATATTTAATAATTTGATGCATAAAATTGTTAATCCCGTTACATGTAGAGTTCATATGAACACGTGTAAACATAAAATTCTTGAATTATTTATTAATGGTAAAAAAATATTTTAAAGGATTACTTTTAATCAAATAAAGATATTTGGAGTGATTATTGGCAATCACATTCATACATGGGTGTTACTAGTCATTGGATCGATGACGTATGGATGATTCAAAAAATAGTTATTACATTTCGTGTTTTTGATGATTCACACACTACACATAATTTGTATTTAATGATAGTAATATTTTAAAATAATATACATTATTGCATTAGGTTTTAATTATTGGATTTGATAATGCATCCGCAAACACAGCCTTAATTAATGAACTTAAATCAATTTGTCAACTTAATATTGGAGGAAAATTTTTCCATGTTCGTTGTGTATGTCATATTTTAAATTTATATGTATAAGAAGGTTTAAAAACTTTGAATACACATCTTACACCAATTAAACAAGCAATTAATTTAATATGGACATACACTAAATTTAGAAGATAATGGGGTAAATTTTATAAACTCAATGGTGTTCGACCCAGAAAAAATCCGCGTGATGTTCCAACACGTTGGAATTCAACGTATTTTTCACTTAATGAAAGTTTTAGCTATAAAGATTTGTCGTGTGTATTTGTATCTCAATATCATCATGAAATCTTTTTGTATCATAGTAATTGGGATGTTTGTGCTAAAATTTTGAATATTTTAAGAGTTTTGAACAATGCAACTAATAATTTAAGTGGTGTTTATTATGCTACTTCTAACATTTTCATGCTTGAAGTTCTTAACATTGTTGGGGCTTTACAAATGTGAAGAAGAGGAAACTGATAAAAATTCGGATTTGGAAGATTATATTTTCCAATGAGATAAAAAATGGCTTAATTATTTTTTTAAAAAAATCAGTGTTTTATCTTGTTGCAATAGTTTTTTATCCAAGATTTAAATTTGATGGTTTAGAAAATGCTTTACAAACTTATTATAATTTGTTATCTATTACAGCAATTGGAGTACATTTGTCTTTAATTATTGATGAGGTAAGAAATACTATATATGAATTATTTAATGATTATATGCATGTGTACGAAATCCAACCTACCGGTGAAATCAGTCAGCCGGATCACTTTGTCGAACCCTCAAGACTCCCTACTGGAGGTGGATGGTTAATACAAATAAACAAAAATCAAAATGTTCCACCAGTGGACCAGTGGTCATTTTGAAATTGATAATCTAGCCACACCTTTCGAATTTCCCCCTGAAAGTTTTGCAGGTTCACAATTTCTAATCCTCGACTAGTGGCGTCGGCATGAAGGATTATTTCCAGCCTTTTTATTATAGCCAATGAGCTTTTTGCAGCACCGATGTCAACTAGATCAGTGTAGGACACAGAAATCACTGACACTGTTTTAGGCTCGCGGCCTAGTCGGGAGTACGGAATAGCCCACGAGGGAACTAAACCGGAGAATTAACATGGAGTCGCCACCCAGTGTGAACTGAGAAAATGATTTAAGGCCGTACTCACCCCTCGCAAGGGAAGACCTCAAACCGTTGGGTTCAGAATGGTCCCTTACTTATGCCACTTGTAATGAATAGATTTGTGCAATAATCTAACCAAGTCTACGCAACAACAACCTACATCAAAGTTTGCATACTACCTATATCTAAGTTTTCATGCATAAAAGTAAGTCGAAATAACGGTAAGCACACAATTTCATGAACATACCAAATAAATAAATGCGGAAAGGTAAATAAACAATGACGGTAAAAGCATAAACATTAAGAAGAGCTAACTAAGCATATGATGGGGAAAGAAATAACTAAGGAAACAAACATGCAAAACATGATGAAGGAATTTGTCTAGTGCGTGCGCGTTCGTGTAGCGTTCGTAAATGCGTTCGAACGGTAAACAGAATTCACGCGTTCAAGTAGTGTTTGATAACGCGTTCGAACGGGACGAGGCAGAATGCATACGTTCATATGGCGTTTGATAACGCGTTCTAACATAATCACAAAAACGATACCTCTAATCACATAAACACTTAAATCATGCATAAAAATGAAGATACTAAACAACTAAATCTGTCCAGTGCGTGCGCGTTCGTAAACGCGTTCGAACGGTAAACAGAATGTACGCGTTCGAGTAGCGTTTGATAACGCGTTCGAACGGGACGAGGCAGAATGCATACATTCATATGGCGTTTCATAACGCATTCGAACAGCATCACAAAAACGATACCTCTAATCACATAAACACATAAATCATGCATAAAAAGGAAGATATTAAACAACTAAATCATGCATAATGGAAAATAACATACTAAACGATTAAATCAAGAATAAACATAAGATAAGATGAAACGAAATATGTGTGTCTCTCAAGTGGTACGTGGAGTTGTTTCTCAAGTACAGACCGCATTACCGTCCATTCGGCTTCGGCTACGGAATTTACGTCTGGGTTTCCATCCGATATACCACAAGAAATAACACATATTTCATTCATCCCATGGCCACAACATTCATGAATCCACAATACACATGCGAAGAAATAATAACAAAAGAACAGGAATAAATAAAAAAAGTGTCATCAGGTCTAACCTCTTAATTCGTCTCTTGGAAGTGCGTTATGCCACCGTCGGAAGGGTTAATGCTTCGCAACTCCTCTGGTTCACTGGTTCGTTATTTTCCTTCGTCGCCTCGCTGTTTTAGGCTGTTGTTTCCTCTGTTTTGGGCTGTTGTTTCTGGTCACTGTTCTCACGGTAATTGGGGACTATTTTTGCGGTTTTTAGGTGTGTTGGGGGGGTGCGGTTTTTTGATGTTTTGGTGTTTTTTTGGCGTGGATTGAGACTGCTGTATATGGCTGTTTGTGCGGGAATTAGGGCTGTTGTATAAGGCTATTTCTGCGGTAGTTTAAGGTAATTTAGAGTGCAGTTTTGTGCGGTGGATGGGGGCTGTTTCAGGCTGTGATTTGCGGCAGTGTGAGGGCTGTTTTCGGTGGTTGCTGGCGTAATTTTTAGAGGCAGTTTCGATAATGAATGAGGTGTTTCTAGGCTGTGATTTTCAGCAGTGCATGGACTATTTTTCTATGCTTTGGGCGTGAATGAGCCAGGGTGTGAAGGGTTGGTTTAGGCTTCTTTTTATAGGCAAGGATTGAGGTTTACCTTATATGAATAGGGAAATGATATTGTGTAATTATGAGGGATATTTGATTTTGTGTGTCATAAGGAAATGATCTCCTTATCTAGGAAGGTAAATGGATTTGATTTTCTTTAGTTTAGGTATGTGATTTAATTGGATTTGGAAGGTGATTGATGAGATTTGAATCTTTTAATTTGGGAATGTGATTTGTCTTGATTTTAGCATGTGTTTAATGTGTGATTTTGTTATTTTGGAAGCTTTGGGCGTGGGGTTTGGTCTATTTGGGCGTGAATTTGGTTTGTTTTGGTGGGCTTGGTGTATGGTTTGGGTGATGTATAGGCTTGGTGTGTGACTTGCGGTGGTTTTGGTCTAAGGATAAGTTTAAAACAGAGGCTTAACGAGCAAACCTGAAGCTAAGCAAACGAATTAAATCCAACAAGGTGTCAATTTCTGACTCGTCCCTTCTGACGTCCGTTTCCCGCGACTTCCGCGACTTAAAGAGTAGTGCCTCTGTACGAGACTCATCATCGGGACTTATATGCAAAAATGCAGTGCCTACAGTCACCCCATTTTGATGGGACTTGTGCAGTGTGTGACAATGACAATCCTATCAAAGTTATGCAATGCATTTTTACTTACCCGACTCGCTAGCTACCACCTGACTTACCTGCTGCTTCGAACTGAGTTGATGATGCAGTAGGCCCTCGACCCTGGGACGCATCCCGAAACTGCGACTGATGTGTGGGTCCTCGACCCTGGGACACATCCTAAAACTGATGATGTAGGGGGCCCTCGACCCTGGGACGCATCCCGGAACTACAACTGATGATGTAGTGGGTCCTCGACCCAGGGACGCATCCCGGAACTGCAACTGATAATGTGGGCCCTCGACCCTGGGACGCATCCCAAAACTGATGATGTAGTGGGTCATCGACCCTGGGACTCATCCCAAAAACTGTTGATATAGGCCTCGCCCCCAAATCGATATTGATGTAGGCCTCATCCCCAAACCGATACTGATGTGGGCCTCGCCCTCAAACTGATGCTGATGTGGGCATCGCCCCAAACCGATACTGATGTGGGCCTCGCCCCTAAAATGATACTAATGTGGGCCTCGCCCGTACACTGATACTGATGTTGATGTTGCATATCAACATGTTGTATTGCCTCTCACGAGATAATCCTGATGGCTTAAACATTTTTTCGTCCTCAACAGATGCTTCGTGGCGAAACCAGAGAACCTTCAAAGTATTTAATACACTCAAATCTGATCGTCTGCATGAGTGATCTGAACTAGACTCCTAGTGTGTGTGTGCCAAGGCTCTTTCGCAGCGTAATCCTTAAGTAAGCCAACTCGATGATTTTGTCTCGGAGAATTGGATCAGTGGGTCTAACCAACCGAGATTTCTTGATCATACTTTATGATTACTTCCTCGTACTCAACATGATATGGTTTTTTTTTTTTTTTCTTTCGTCTCTTTCTTTTCTTTCTTTTCATTTTGAACTTCTTTTTCTCTTTTCTTTTTTTTCTTTTCCTCTTTTTTTTTTGCGACACACCTACCATTTAAGGTAGCATTTCTCCTCATGGTGGTCCTAATACTCGCCCATGGGTAGCTTCACGCTTATCGGTTATAGGTGATCTATTTTTCTTTTTCTTTTCAGAGACTTGTTCTTTGTTTCCAACCATATCATATATCGTAGCATAAGTAAACCAGGATGGACATCTAGGCAAACGGTCATTCATTGATCCGTCATCTCTTCAACTAGTCATCTCGCCGACCACTCAGGCTTCTACTGCTAAAATCCCATAATCAAGTGCTCGTGAGTCTAGCCGAGATCAATCCACTCAGAATACCGGATGAGAGTACATCTTGCACTTATCGTTTCTAAGGTTTTACCCTGCAGCAAACAATGTCATCACCGGACATATGCCTAACCATCAATGACTTCTCTCTCTCTCTCTCTTTTTTTCACTGGAATTCTTCTTTTCAACCGCTGATAAAGTGGGCTTCACCCCTTGGGATTCCTTTCCGAAAACCGATACTAACGTGGGCCTCAACTCTAGGACTCATCCTTAAAACTGATATTGATGTGGGCCTCAACCCTAGGACTCATCCCGAAACTAATGATGATGTAGGCCTCAACCCTGTGATTCATTCTTGAAAACCGTTGACATTGTATTGTTGCTGCTTCTGGTTGGCTTCCATTTTCGTTTTCTTTTCTTTCTTTTCTTTGAAATCCTGTGAATACAAACCAAACGAAACACAAAAAGAATGCATATACGTTACGTATATGCATGCATGTATGAATGAATTTCCTATTCCGTTGGGTTAGGTCTTCCACCGGTGACTGCTCGGTCTTCTTCTCCTTAGGTAAAATACTGCTTCAATCTATCCACGATGATCGGCTCGGTGAACTCGTTCCCTTCCAAGTCTGACAGTCTCACTGCCACATTTCCCATTACTTTCTGGACTACGTAGGGTCCTTCCCAGTTAGGTCTGAACTTTCCCATCGGGTCGGTTGTCGACGACTTTGACTGTTTAAGTACCAGATCACCCTTTCTGATTTTAGTAGGACGCACCTTCTTGTTGAATGCTCGAGCCAACCTCTTTTGGTATATCTGCATATGCTGTAAGGACTTCATCCTCTTCCCATCCAGCAGTGCTAACTGTTCAAATCTCTGTGAGGCTCATTCTTGTTCAGGTAATTCTGTTTCTACTAATACCCGCATAGACTGTATCTCAACTTCTACTGGCAATACTGCTTCCATTCCGTAGACCAAAGAGTAAGGCGTGGCTCCCGTTGCTGTTCTCACAGAAGTTTTATATCCCCACAGGGCGTACGGTAGTTTATCGTCCCAATCTTTATAGTTCTCTATCATCTTGGCTAATATCGTCTTTATCGTCTTGTTGGCTGCCTCAACTGCTCCATTTGCCTGCGGTCTATACGGTGATGACTTGTGATGTCATATCCCGTACTTCTGTAGCATCGCCTTTATTTCTCCTTGGAACTAGACTCCATTGTCTGTGACCACATGATGCGGCATTCCATATCAGCATATGAGATTCCAGGCTATGAACTTCGCCATATTTTTGCTGTAACATTACAGAATGACTCGGCTTCCACCCATTTCGAAAAGTAGTCTACTGCCACTACTATGAAGCGATGTCCATTCGATGCGTTCGGTCGAATTTCTCCGATCATGTTAATTCCCCATGCTGAGAAAGGCCACGGCTCTGACAGCCCATGCAACTCTGTGTGCGGCAGATGATTCAAGTTACCGTGAGCTTGGCAATCATGACAATACTTTACCAGTTTCTCACAATCAGCTTCCATGGTCGACCAGTAAAAGCCTTTTCTTACTATCTTGCGAGACAGATTCAATCCGTTCATGTGCGGTCCACATACTCTGGCGTGTACTTCTTCCATTGCCTTCTGAGCCTCTTCTTTTCTTAAACATTTCAGCTGAATGCCATTCACATGTCTCTTGTACAGTTCTCCCTTCAAACTCACATATTGAGAAGCCAACTTCTGGATGGCTATCCTATCTTTTCTGCTTGCAACTTCCGGGAATTCCCCGTGTTCCAAATATCTCTGAATGTCGTGATACCAAGGTTTCCCGTCGTCGACCTCTACTTCTAATATCCTTTATATCTCGTAGACAGGTTTGCTTTGCTGTCGTCAACACTAGAGGTCTCATCACCAACTTCTCCAGATTTTCCCATGTTGCGGCAAGTGTAACCAATGTGTCTGCCATTTGGTTCTCTTCTCGCGGCAAGTGCTGAAACTTACAATCAGGGAGGGCCTGTGCCAGACTCCTGAGGTGGAACAAGTAAGATTTCAACCGTTATTCCTTTAATTCACATCTCCTTGCAGTTGTCGGACTACTAACATCGAGTCTCCATAGACTTCCACGCTCTTAGCTTTCAAGGCTATCAACACCGCCAATCCGAAGACGCATGCTTCATACTCAGCCATATTTTTGGTTACTCCGAACGTCAACCTCTTGGCCATAGGCAGGGTTTCTCCTTCAGGGGTTACTCTCACAATTCTGATTCCGGCTCCTTTACAGTTCACTGCTCCGTCAAAGTACATCTTCCATCCTTGGACTGTTATAGCTTGGATTTCCTCGTCTGGGAACTCAAACTTGTATTGATATTCTTCTATCGGTTGTAATGCCAGGAACTCTGCTACGGCTCGCCCTTTGATTACTTTGGAAGTGAGGTAATCAATATCGAACTCTGTCAGCAACACCAACCATCTGCCTAACTTCCCAACTAGCGAAGGCACTGAATGCAGATACTTCAAAGGATTCTCCTTTGCTACCATTTGGATCTTGTAAGATTGGAAGTAATGACGCAACTTTCTGAACGCCCACACTACTGCCAAACAAATCTTCTCTACTTCTTGATAGCAAGCTTCGTACGGAAGCATCTTCTTACTGAGGTAGTAGACTGCATGCTCTACCCTTGTCTCATATGCTTGTACCATCATTGCCCCTAGCGTTTCGGGTTCAATGGCCAAATATAATACCAAAGGTTTGCCCAGTCTTGGAGGTTTCAAAACTGGAGGTTTCACCAAATATTCTCTGATCTTGTCGAAAGCTTCTTGGCATTGCTCATTCTATTTCACTGGCTGGTCTTTTCGCAGCAATTTGAAGATAGGCTCACATACTGACGTCAACTTGGCGATGAACCGACTGATGTACTGAATCTTCCTGAGGAATGCTCTAATTTTTTTCTCCGTCTTCGGTGCAGGCATTTCTATAATCGCCTTAATCTTCTCAGGGTCTACTTCTATTCGTCTCATTCCAACCATGTGTCCCAGCAGCTTGCCTGACGTTACCCTGAACACACACTTCTTGGGATTTAGCCGTAAGTTGTATTTGTCGACTCTTTCAATGAACTTCTCCAGTGCTTCTATATGTTTGTTTCTTGTCTCTAATTTCACCATAATGTCATCCATATATACTTCAATTTCCTTATGCATCAAATCATGGAATAGCGCAGTGGCCATCCGCTGATAAGTGGCTCCTGCATTCTTAAGCCCAAACGACATCACCTTGTAGCAATATATGCCCCACTCCGTGACAAAGGCAGTCTTATGCTTGTCTTCTTCAGCCATAAGGACCTGATTATATCCTGAGAACCCATCCGCGAATGAGTACATGGCAGATAAAGCCGCACTATCAACCAATACGTCTATATAGGGTAGAAAAAATCATCATTCGGGCAAGCTTTGTTGAGGTCTCTATAATCTACGCACATTCTGACCTTTCCATCCTTCTTCGGCACTGGCACAATATTTTCCAACCACTTAGGGTATTTCACCACTTCTAGAAATCCCACATATATTTGCTTCTTGACTTCTTCTCTAACCTTCTCGGCCCACTCAGGTCTCATCCTTCAGAGTTTCTGCTTTACCGGCTTCATATTTGGATAAGTCGGTATCATATGTTGGGAAATACTCCTATCTACCCCGACCATGTCCTCATAGGACCAAGCGAATACTTTGGCATATTTGGCCAACATCTCTTCTAATTTCTTCCGCTCTTCAGAGGTAACCTCACTCCCAATTAAGACTTCCTTGGGGCTTTCAAGCGTACCAAGGTTGAATGCGTTTGTTTTGGTTGAGTTGATGTCAAATATACTCAAGTCATGCAAATTGAAAGGGAGAGACTCAGACAAGTAAGCGAATGAAATGTCTTTATTGCTAGCAGATGCAGGAATACATTCGAATAAATCAGAGAGATAAACATCTTCATCCTCCGCAGATGCTTCATCTCCCATAGTCGGGTCTTCCTCGGTTTCCTTATTCTCTTTGAGGGTCAGACTCTCTAGCTTCATTAGTTCTTCTTCCCACTTATCCTTCTTCCTCTTTTGCACTTCTGATGCCGATGGTTTCTCACCCATCACATCTTAGAAATCTCAAACCTCGGTACCATGACCCCATTAACTTCCACTAGTTCGGGCTCTCCTTGATACCCTGTAGCCTTCACAAAGCATTCCATCAGCTTCAACCATTTCTTCTTAGCCTTCGGCTTATCCTCATCAGACTTGTTCCCAAACCCATCCAGGTGGTCTGCCCCTTGAAGTCGGGCAATGCTCCTCCGATACCCGAACTTGTACCTGACTCGAACCTCATCTTCTTCATGATCCTAGCTACCTTAGGATCTACCCATTCCTCAAAGGTTGCCGACACTTGGAACCTCGTGAAAGGTTATATTTCTAAAGTGACCACATCATTGTCTACCTCAACTCGGATGGTGACAATCTCTCCCCCATACGGAAACTTAATAACTTGATGCATAGTGGAGGGCACATCCCCAAGCTTGTGAAACCATGGCCTTCCCAACAACAAAGCAAAAGTGGCTGGAATATCCAGCACTGTGAACTCAACATCATCCTCAATTGGGCCAACCTTGACTACTGCGGCAAATGTGCCCTCAACTCCTCGCTTACTGTCATCATATGCCTTGATGGTCATGTTGGAGGGACTCAGATCTGTTGGCTTCATTCCCAACTTCGCCAAAATCTTCAATGGGCACACATTGATGGATGAGCCATCATCCACCATTACACATGATGTCTTCTTACCCCTCACTTCAGCTCTTATGAATAAAGGCCTATTATGATTCCTTCCCTCCGCCGGGAGTTCCTCCTCAGAAAAGGTTATTACCTGTGAAGCTTCTTTCTGCACCGATCCCACAAACATCGTAGGGTTGGCATCTTCTGGTATTCTTATCTTGCTCAAGGCCTCAACCATGGCCCGCATGTGCTACTGTGATGCACACAACAACTCCCAAATGCTTAGATGTGCTCGCGTCTTCTTCAGCTGATGCAGTACTACATCTCCTTCATCATTATCCCCATTTTCTGCTATTTCTCTGCCATCTGCCAACACTTCATTGCCCTTTTCTGCAGTATCACTGTAGAAACACCCACTGCTAGTCATTCATCTCACCTCATCTTCATCACTATTGGAGAAGTCTTCCCAGAAATTCTTCCCCTGCTCTGTTTCATCCTCACTATTGCTATCCCAAATCCTCAGGCAAAAGGCTTGATGGTTAAAGGACTTGAAGACAAGGCTTTCAGGTAGGCCAGAGCTTATCATATAGGTAGGTGGTGGGACAAAGTGATAATTTGGTAGGGGTTTTCGGTGTGTGTTGGGGCTGCTATTTTTTTCGGGGTCGGGTATTTTGTGGGAATCTATGAGGTCTTGGATTTCATGTCTGAGGCGAGCACAGTTGTCAGTGTCATGGCCCTTCTGCTAGTGGTAGTGACAGTAAAGGTTCAGGTTATAGTGAGATGGTGGGGGATTGGGGAGTGGTTTAGCTTCTAAGGATTTAAAGAGCCCCTGTCTCGCCAACTTCTCAAGCACCTTAGACAAAGGCCTACCCATGTTAGAAAAACACCGGCTTTTGACTGCGGTTACCTCGGCAGAGACAGGCTTGGCACCTGACGGTCCTCCAACAGTCCTCATATTCAGACTATAACACTTCATGTTCTCTGCTTCCTCTTATTCAATGTCCATGACGGTTTCCCTCAACTGTCGGAAGTCACCAATCATAGAGGCCATCCTCATCAGTTTGCCATAGATAGAGGTCTTGGTGCCCTTGATGATCATTTTGATCTGGTCATTCTCCGAGGGCCGAGTCTGCATTTTCAGAAGCTGGCTTCTCCAGCGGTCCACATAATCTTTGAAGCTATCTTCCTGCTTCTGCTTGGTATTCTCCAAGTCGCGAAGCGATAAGTCGATCTCCAAATCCGTGACATATTGTTTCAGAAAGGCTTCTGCCAGTTCTCTCCAATCTTCTTTAACCTTCCTTTCAAGGCCATGGTACCACACTATGGGTGCCCCCTCAAGCGACATCACAAACATCTTCTGAACCTGACGCTGCGACAGGCCCACAGAACTCATTATAGAAACATATTTTCGGAGATGGACCCTCGGATCCCCGTTCCTATTGAACTTGGCTATGTCAAGCATTTTGAACTGAGCCGAAAGCTGCTCCTCAAAAGTCATCGCCTCATAATCCAATAAATCCTCATGTTTACCCTTCAGCTTGCGGGTAACCGACTCCATCTGATCGTGGAGTTTCTGTAATTCGGCCTGAGATCCGACTATCCTTCATGCGGCATACTCAGACATGTCATCATCAAAGATGGGGACATCATCATTCAACCCACTCAAAGGGCCCTCACGCCTCTCATTCTCAGAGCCTTCCGCAGCGCGGGGCACAGCCATATTAGTCACAGCAGTGGTCAAAGCTTGCAGTTGCTCAGTAACCTTAGTGAGATTAGCTTCCAATTGATCCATACGAGATCCCTCGTTAACTGATTCGCTCATGTTCGCTAACGGCCTTTTGATGAGTCTTCCCTCTTCCCTAACCCAACGCATATCTATGATGTCTTTTAAAACCCTGAGTCAGCATGTATGCGTGTGATGCATGGAATGTGTAAGTCGGCCCACTATCATCTTAAAGCATTCAATCATACTATTGCGCGGTGCAAACTTATCCCAGTTGAAAAGGCCCAACATGTTTACACTTTTGCGATAACATGGCTAAACAACTTCAAATGATAAGAGGCCCTAAATATGAAGTGGCCCATCAACATTTTAGAAGCCTTTGGCCCGATTTCCATAAAGCACAGACTCGTCCCAGTTTAAATGGCCCAACAAGCCCATACCTCATGACAAAAAAAAAGACCAACTGGATCCAAATGATGATGGTCTTAGACACAAGCATTAAGATATATTTTATATTGGTCCTACGACTATGGTTCACATGTGGGTTTATGGGGATGTAGACAAAGGCTCCCGCTGACGAAGGATTGCCCACAACTAGGACTCCCCACTCAAGGGTTCGAGCGACCAAGTGAGCGCACCTTTTTTATACCTTAAGGTACGTGCCAACGAGTTATGGTGTATGACTGACTGTCAAATGGATTTCCTATTGAAGATTCCCCAGAGGGAGGGTGGAGCAGACTCTCTTAAATACCCAAGCCTCTTAGACTCTTATCGCCTTGGTGACAGGAATAAACAATAGGTCCTCCAAATTAGTCCATCACGGTAAGCTTCGAGTAAATGATTGTCTAGGTGCCTTCACGACTTTTCCTTATAGAAAGGTAGTGAATGAAGGAAGACACCAAACCATTACCAAGCTCTAATAATTCCTTTGATTAAACCCATTTAACCCACGGTAGACACGATTAACTAAAGCACAAATCACAATCATTACAAGATATTATTTTCGGGGCTCATTCTCTATCCCCAGTGGAGTCGCCAGACTGTAGGACACAGAAATCGACGACGCTGTTCTAGGCTCGCGACCTAGTCGGGAGTACGGAATAGGCCACGGGGGAACTAAATCGGAGAATTAACATGGAGTCGCCACCCAGTGTGAAAAGGGAAAATGATTTAAGGCCGCACTCACCCCTCGCAAGGGAAGACCTAAAACCGTTGGGTTCGGAATGGTCTCTTACTTATGCCATTTGTAATGAATGGATGTTGTACAATAATCTAACCAAGTATACACAACAACAACCTACATCTAAGTTTGCATACTACCTATATCTAAGTTTGCATGCATAAAAGTAAGTCGAAATAACGGTAAACACACAAATTTCATGAACATACCAAATAAATAAATACGGAAAGGTAAATAAACAATGACGGTAAAAGCATAAACATTAAGACGAGCTAACTAAGCATATGATGGGGAAAGAAATAACTAAGGAAACAAACATGCAAAACATGATGAAGGAATCTGTCCAGTGCGTGCGCGTGTCATGTACCATTTGTAAATGTGTTCGAACGGTAAACAAAATGCACGCGTTCGAGTAGCGTTTGATAATGCGTTCGAACGGGACGAGGCATAATGCATAAGTTCATATGGCGTTTGATACCGCGTTCGAACATAATCATAAAAATGATACCTCTAATCACATAAACACCTAAATCATGCATAAAAAGGAAGATACTAAACATCTAAAATCTGTCCAGTGCGTGCGTGTTAGTGTAGCATTCGTAAACGCGTTCGAACGGTAAATAGAATGCACGTGTTCGTGTAGCGTTTGATAACGCATTCGAACAGGACGATGCATAATGCATACGTTCATATGGCGTTTGATAACGCGTTCGAACAGAATCACAAAAATGATACCTCTAATCACATAAACACCTAAATCATGCATAAAAAGGAAGATATTAAACAACTAAATCATGCATAACGGAAAATAACATACTAAACGATTAAATCAAGAATAAACATAAGATGGGATGAAACGAAATATGTGTCTCTCAAGTGGTATGTGGAGTTGTTTCCCAAGTACAGACCGCATTACCGTCCATTCGGATTTGGCTACGGAATTTACGTCTGGGTTTCCATCCGATATACCACAAGAGATAACACATATTTCATTCATCCCATGGCCACAACATTCATGAATCCACAATACACATGCGAAGAAATAATAACAAAAGAACGGGAATAAATAAAAAAAGTGCCATCAGGTCTAACCTCTTAATTCGTCTCTTGGAAGTGCGTTATGCGACCGTCGGAAGGGTTAATGCTCTGCAACTCCTCTGGTTCACTGGTTCGTTATTTTCCTTCGTCGCCTCGCTGTTTCGGGCTGCTGTTTCCTCTATTTTGGGCTGCTGTTTCTTCGTCACTATTCTCACGATAATTGGGGACTGTTTTTTGCGGTTTTTAGGTGTGTTGGGGGGGTGCGGTTTTTTGCTGTTTTGGTGTTGTTTTTGGAGTGGATTAGACTGATGTATAGGGCTGTTTGTGCGGGAATTAGGGCCGTTGTATATGGTTGTTTCTGTGTGTAGTTTAAGGTAATTTGGAGTGCAGTTTTTGTGCGATGGATGGGGGCTGTTTCAGGCTGTGATTTGCGGCAGTGTGAGGGCTATTTTCGGTGGTTGCTGGGGTAATTTTTAGAGGCAGTTTCGGTGATGAAGGAGGTGTTTCTGGGCTGTGATTTTCGGCAGTGCATGGACTATTTTTCTATGCTTTGGGCGTGAATGAGCCAGGGTGTGAAGGTTAGTTTAGGCTTCTTTTTATAGGCAAGGATTGAGGTTTACCTTATATGAATAGGGAAAAGGATATTGTGTAATTATGAGGGATATTTGATTTTGTGTGTCATAAGGAAATGATCTCCTTATCTAGGAAGGTAAATGGATTTGATTTGATTTGATTTTCTTTAGTTTAGGTATGTGATTTAATTGGATTTGGAAGGTGATTGATGAGATTTGATTTGAATCTTTTAATTTGTGAAGGTGATTTGTCTTGATTTTAGCATGTGTTTAATGTGTGATTTTGTTATTTTGGAAGCTTTGGGCGTGGGGTTTGGTCTATTTGGGCGTGAATTTGGTTTTTTTTGGTGGGCTTGGTGTATGGTTTGGGTGATGTATGGGCTTGGTGTGTGACTTACGGTGGTTTTGGGCTCAGGATAAGTTAAAAACTTAGGCTTAACGAGCAAACCCGAAGCTAAACAAACGAATTAAATCCAACAAGGTGTCAAATTCTGACTCGTCCCTTCCGACGTCCGTTTCCCGCAACTTCCGCGACTTAAAGAATAGTGCCTCCGTACGAGACTCATCATCGGGACTTATATGCAAAAATATAGTGCCTACAATCAGTGGAGCAAGCCTTCATCTCGGGAGGCAATATCCTAGACACCATAAGATCTACTTTACACCCTTATGTTAGGACAGTTGTTAAACCCCTAGGGTCGGATCGGTGCCCCACGCAACGGAAATAGATCTAACCTGTGGATATCAAGTATGGATGTAATTTTAAATTATTTAATGAAATACTATATTCCATTACGAGTGTATAGGAAAAAATTGGGAATGAATCGGAGTCCGGAAACTCAAAAACGGGCAAAAGTAAAATTATTGTGTGCGTTACAGTACGCGTGCGCGCACTACGCAAACAACAAACATTTTTTTTATTTTTGTTTTCATTTCATTTCTTTCCTTCAACTCAATTTCTATTGATCTGAATGAATTAGGGTATTTTATCCTAATTACTTGCGACTCTCCCTAAACACTTCAAAAATACCATAAATTAATTTTTAATATCAAAACTAACATCAACACATGTTATAGAATAAAAATCAAGTGTTTCAAAAATATGAAATTTTTTTCACAAAAACATAAATTTATTCTAAATACGCATGCGTAAATTTTGAATCCAATACACAAACCAAATTAGAATCCCAATAAAAAATGTCTCGTGAACAATTCTAGATCACCCAAAGGTGGTCAAGTGATTCTAGAATGATAGTCATAGCTCTAAGCTTTAATCTAGAGTTCCAAACTCTTATTAATTGTTCCATGTCCAACATGAACATTTTTGACCTAATACATAAGCAAGTTGTGTTTATACTTCTAAAATATTCTAACACAATTGATTAGTCTTATTTCAACAATAAGCTATGTGATCATGCATCTAATACACAAGGGAACATAGCTTAGGAGAAGATCAAACATTACCTAGTAAGCTTGCTGCAAGATCCAATCTACTTCTCCTTTGTTGAAATGGTTGGAGAATCTCCAAGGTGTGCAAGCTTGACTTCAAGATCCAACCTTGATTTCCAATGCTAGCAAGCTTCACTTCAAGATCTAATCTTGATTTCTCCTAGATGAAATGTTGTAGAGACCTCACAATCTTCTCTAAACACTTCTCTAACTTAGGCTAATTTCTCTAATAATTTGCTTGTACTTGTAATTAAAACTTTTTTAAGCTTGCTATTTATAGCAAAACTTAGACAATTTTTAATTAATAAAAATTGTAATCAACTTTTAAGTTGGCTTAATCCAATTTGTCCAAATATGTATAATTAGGTGTGACTAATCATCATTGTCTCCCACTTTAATTTAATCCAATTAAATCAAGCTAAGGATTAGGAAATGGATTAGTTCAATGTTTGCCACTTTGATTTAATCCAATTAAATCAAGCCAAAAATACATATTATTACATACTTACAATTATCATAATATCCTCAAATGGTAAAGATAATTATGATTTTACAATTAAACCCTTGTGTAATTATTGAATTAATCCAATTAGATCAAAGTAAATAATCAATGTTATCTAATAACACTTGATTATCTTAGTTGATAATTATAATATCGAATAATATATTTTATCAAAATTAATCGGCTACCCAAGTGCTCAACGAGTACATTTCATATTGGGACTCTCTAAGTTCAGACACGTTCGTCATATAAGCCTAGCTAATATATACGCAATTCAGCCACCTCCGAATTCGCGAAGAACACGAACGATTTTTCTGAACTATACAAGTCGAGGTCATCACATATATTTAACAATCCCTACGTCGTAGTGTTGAGTTTCTAATATAGGTCCCAAGATCAACAAAATCAAGCACAAAAACGCATGAATACATCAAAGGAATAAGGCGGAATACATACTCACATTGATTGGTTTGATGCTAGGAAGAACAAAACCCATTTTCCTCCTTGGTGAAGGTCGGCAATGAGCTTTCTGGACAGGTGGACTGCACGGTTTTGGGTCATCTTCCTCCTTGAAGATTCGGCCATGGATGTCTCCTTGGAAGCTCCAAGCTTCAAGGTTCAAAATGAATTCCAAGCTCATAAATTCGTTTCCCTATCACCATAGTATAAACCCTAGAGTGTGCTAGCACTTGTTCTTCTCCATTTTAATCGATCAAAACAAAAAAATGATGAAAAACTCGGTCATGGACCAAGAGAGAGAGAGAAACGATTTTGGCTCCATGAAGAAACCCTAAAACCGTATGCCATGAGAGAGAAAACGTAAATCATAGTTGGAGAGAGAGAGTGGATGATTTATATATGTTTTATTTATTCCATTTACCAAGTAAATAAATAAAATATACATATACAAATATTAATTCAAAAGTCAAAAGGTACAAGTCCTATCAACTTTCAAACCATCACCTTTCACTATTCACATCAAGTCACTTTAATAAAGTGACAACATGTCATGTCACATCACTCAAAGTGATAAGTGATTTGACGCTTGATGCGACTAGTGATTTGACGCTTGATGCGACTAGTGATTTGACGCTTGATGTGACTTGCGTGCCGCGTTCGAATTCGAAATGCGAATGCGCTCGCAATCACTCTCGGGCTCGGGTTCGCTAATTCCAAATTAACGAATTTTTCGTCGCGTCGTAATTAAATGATTACGCCTAGCGAATTCACTATTCACGTCGCTAACGAATTAATTCTAAATTAATTCGTTCGCCCGAATTAAAATCCAATTTCAATTCCGCGTCGAAATCCAATTTCATATAATATATCGAATATATTATTTTATCGATTAATTCCAAATTAATCATTCTCTCTCTTTAAACGATATTTTATCCCAGATAAAATATCTCCGTAATTAATCCCAGATTAATTTTCTCTCTTTACTAATTAATCTCAGATTAATCATAGTGCGAGTCATACATCATCGGTGAATCTTTGGGAAGCGACCCATGAGATCTCCGGATATGTTGGCAGTAAATACGGTCGTCGGACTATCCGAACACGTAAGTACCTCGTACTACATTTATACCGATTTACAAGACAAGGTTGGCTTCTAGCAAAGCGCCATGCCTACCCAATTCTCTAGAAATATTCTTACAGGAATATATAGATCTGTATCAAGCGTAGTATACCGTAGTAATACGTATATCAGCCCAGTATCGGATAGTCACGTGCTAGGGCTGGGGCTGGATAAGTGTCTGCCCCGTCCGAAGCACATGTCGGATGTCTGGTAACTAGTCTCTATAATCGGATATACATGACCTTGTCATAATATCCCGATGGCCGGCCAGCACTTAAGAGCACTAATACCGTATCCTGCGTGACATCATCTCCACTATGACTGGAGTGATACTTCCGTCTTGACATCACACCCAATACACTACGACTCTCTGATAAACCCAGAAGTGGTGTACGCAGAACCGGTTAAAGCCTTGTACCACCAAGACCAAAGTCTATCGATTATCGTAAGTATTAGCGATGCAAGTCTCAGGTTAAGAAATACACACCTACCTTGATTTCGGCCTCCCATAGACACATAGTCATAATACCAATGGGATTCCGAGGGGTCTATCCAGAGCGAAGCTGTTTCCCGTACCATCGGTGAAACACAACCTCCTATCGCACTTGCATAAGTATCCTATACTTATATATATGAGAACTATGTCGTTGTGCCCTCACAACGCGCACAAGTGCAATACTAGCCTATTCCGCATTATCGATGTCCAGTCTCGATAATACTCCGGCTAGGGATATTTAATGATTAAACCTTCGGGGACTGATACTGTCTCATATCATTCTCAGTCCAGGAACTAATCATAGGGACCTCTTTTCATTTATACATCTAAGGTGATCTAATCACAAATGATGAGAGTACAATCTCCTTTGTCACATAGTTAATTTGTACAACAACACCGTGATCTGTACAAATAGTGACGCTATGGGTCATAATTGTCCAACAATCTCCCACTTGGCCTATAGCCAGTCACTCGAGTGTCCAACACCCGAACTATGTACGGTTGGCTCAAACTGCTGAGAAAAGCTTTCGTCAGTGGATTTGCATGATTATCATCTTGATGCGATTTATTCGATCATCACATCGCCACGATGTATGATCCGAATGAATCAGATGAATATCTAAGTATGTATCTGGATCGTTGATGAGACCATTAATTCTTTAGCTTGTGCTGACGCCTAGCTCAGCTGCTAACAGAACTATATCTAATTTAATTAGATTTGTATTGATCCAAATAACTTCTATTGTTGCTTCAGCTACAACAACAACCCGCATTTGTTGTTTATTCGGTAACAGTATCTTGCTTGGAAGATTTCCAGCTCACTGTACCGTTCTTCAAACTATATAGTACCGTTTGCAACTTTTAGTCGTCTTTATCGGTTATAGGAAACTTGCTACAGTGACCCCAGTCACTTTAAGTTCTCATTCTCCATAGACTAAGACAACATCCTTAGTTCTCTAAGATACTAACGGATGTTCTTAATATTAATCCAGTGACTATCACTCGGATTGACCTGTTTGTGAATCCATATGCTCAAAGCGTATGATACACCAGGTCTTGTACATTTTTCAATGTACGGTTTCTAGGAGAGTATTTCGAAAGCCAAGCTTTCGCCGATATTTATTTTATGGGAATATCATTTCCAAGAAATGACGTATTATCATTATTTTATAGGACAGCACTGTCAGTGCGCTCCCACTAACCTCCTTATATACACTAGAATTATTTTCGTTTTGAATTAAATCATACACCATTATGATTATATCAAAACGATAATTCCAAGAACCTAATGCTTGCTTAATCCAATCATGGATCGAATAACTGCATTATCCAAATGGATTTACCGTGGCAACAGGTAAAAGGTTGAATCGTAATCAACACAATGTTGATAACGATACCTTTCCGTTAAAAGCCTAGCTTTATACGCTGGTATGTTGCCATCCATGTATGTCTTCCTAGAAGACTTTTAAGTACCATTAGGCACAATGCCTTGTGGTACATCAACTAGTATCCAAACTGGTTGAGATACATGGAATCCATTTCGGATTATATGGCACTTTGCCATAATTAGGGAGTTGATATCTTGTATCACTTCCTCATACGTAGTCAGTTGGTATTCCTCAATAAGATTCACATCTTTATGAGGTTAGATCAGAAACCCATACCCCAGGTTGTTTTCTGACTCTGTCCGACCTGCGCGGTTCTTGTGTATTCGAAGATTAATGGTAATAGTTCACTGATGATGAACTATTCATGTTCCATTAAGATTCAGTGCCTTGAACAGTATTACTCCGATTTCCATCGAGTAATACTATCCTCCCACTTACCACTGCATATCGGTATTCCTCTCAGGAAAACCGTATGGTGAGTAACAATCTAATTGTTCTCTTGTGAGGTGTATAAGTACAATACTTATGGTATCCCTAGGATAACCTACATTTGGCACTTATCCTATTTGGGTTTTAGTTTGGTATCATCCAAACATATGCCTAGCATACCCAAATTATCAAGAATGAGAAACCGGTTTCTTTCCCGTTCATATCTAATATGATATCTGTCAAACAGATTATTATGGAACCTTATTCAAAATAAGTTCTTGCACTGTTTAAAGCTTATCCGTTGAAGGAAATGGTAGCTCAGAGCGACTCGTGATTAACCTTATCATGTCTAACAAAATTCGGTTAATCCGTTCGGACACACCGTCAAACTGACGTATTCCGGGAGGAGTCCTTATTTGAAAGAATACTATACTCTTTCATATATACAAGAAACTTATTGCTTAAGTATTTCCATTACAGTCTTACCATGACGGTTTAATACTTTAGCCGATCTATTTGTCTATTTCGTGTCGAAACTCTAAAAGTTTCCGATTTGTGTTTCAAAAGAAACACATAACCATACGCGATGCCACATCCGTACAGGTCACGAAATATTCATATCCATATCTAGCCTAGCTAGACATGGGCCCACTTGCTTCACTATGAAGTAGGGCTAACAGATCGGTGGCATTTACACTTTTACCAAGTAAATAGTGTTTTAGGCACTTTGCCCAAATAGACTAGATTCGTAGACTTTATTTGAATGGAATCAAATCAGTCCTGGTATCCGCTCTTCAAAAGTGCGGATATACGATTCTTGTTTATCAGTGTCCCTGACAACTATGCCACAATTAAGTTTCTTAACTGATCAAATCAGTTTGAGCTATTTATTTGTCATGTTATATATTTGAGATATTATTTATATTCAAAATATAAATCTGTTATTCACATCTAATGTGTTTATCTCAATATCATCTTTATATAATGAAACACTTTAGTGTTCTAGAATATAAAGGTACACCCGCAGCGGGTTATACGCGATATAGAGATAATGTTTCTAGTCAAACTAGCTACATTATAACAGTTTCTAAATTTAAGTACTAACCCGAAGGTAGTTCCTAAATTCAGATATCTACGGTTAAAACAGCGACTTTCGTCCCGTTTTCAATTCGCAGATAAATCTCAATTGAAGTCAGTATCCTGTTCAAAATAGATTCTGAACATCAATATATATTTTTATGTATCACACAGTAAGTATCTAAAATCCAATTTTAATACTAGCTGTGAACATAATTATGACAAACATAATGGATTAAGCACTTAAGTTATCATTACATGATCTTCCAAAGATTATGCTCTACTATTTGCTTAACTCCAGGCTTAGGCATAATACGTTATTTTATCAAATAAAATAAGTTATTATTTTCCAGGACCATCCTGAAATTTATTCCCAATTTGAAAATTAAAATCGTTTAAATACATTTTCGCCCAGGATTATGTCTTAAACATAATCTTTCATTTTTATATCTTGATTCTAATAGTCCAACTATTTAATCAACGATTTGTGGTACTATTTATTATAATGATTATAATAGTCCAACTATATAATCAAATATAATCTAAATTAATTAACCTCAATTACATTGATTACTATAGTCCAACTATAAAATCAACTGTAAACTGAAATTAATTAATTCAAATATATTGATTAATATAATCCAATATATATAATCAAATATAATACAGTCCAACTGTTTATAAAAACAACAATTTAAATATTAGTCCAACTAACATTTAATCTAACGACGAAATAATTTGAATGAGCGCGTATGGCGAGTAATTGAACGAGTATTGCAAATTCAATTCTTGCCTCCCACTATTTTTCGGCGAGCCTCTAACCCTTTGTCGAGTACTCGGGAAACCGTGTTTCCTAGTGGGCTAGGATCCCGTTAAATATCACACAATCTTGACTTTGGCCAACAAATTGTATGATAATTAACTAGGTAGATCTCGAAGATCAATTGGATCCCATCCAATTCCTAGATCCAGTAGGCGGATATCCAAATCCTAAACATATATCTTATATATGCCAATACATCCAATGTATTACCTAACATTTTTCCTCTGAATCAACTAAGCCTTGGCTTTGGCACAACAAACCTAGTGATCCCAGTCAAGTGTGACCCATTGACCATGGAAAGCTTCGTAATCAATGTCGATGGACAAGAAGTGGTCTTGACTTTGGCCAACAAACCACAACTTGGACAAGACACCGATATGGAACAAAGCTCTCGTGATTCAAACACATCTTCGACGGACAAAGGGCTTGACTTTGGCCAACAACCCAATGCCAATCTCGGATCTTGAGTGAGAATCACTCAATGGAAGGAAAAACACTTGATATTGAGCGAGGGTTTTTCGCGTGCAAATTGGCTACCAATTTATTATCTTTATTAAGGTCTCATCATCATACACCCTTAAACATGCATTCTAAACACATAATAAAGCGCATATGAAATAAAATAATAATGATATGCGGATGGATACTTTACATTGATCCTAGATCAAATCTCTCATTTTCTCTCTCCAAAGCTAGCACATGTATTTACTTCTACCCGTTACACTACTTCTAAAGAAACCTCATTTACATTGAGGGGAATAGGTGAGAAGAGAATACAAAGAGTATAGAGGTGATAAGGCTGGACACGCAGGTCCAATTAATAAATCAAATTTATTACAATTTCCAAAATTCTCCCACCCGACTAATATCCATCCGATATACATTATTTATGCATCGCAACCATGTATTCATACAAGCATGTTATCAATCAATCTAATCCAATTAATTAATCTGATAATTAGTGATCATCCAATGTTCAAACAACGATTTGATTTTTGCTCGAGTCAAACTCGTTTTGCGAATAAGTACTCAAAGTACGAATTCTTGAATTAAATTAAACTACATAATTAAATCCAATTTAATACGCATTTAATTCTAATTCACTATTCAATTCCAAATTGAATATTACACTTTTATTAACGAACCTTTACGACTTAAATTCCAAATTTAATCGCAACGGGTCTCAAAGCCCGATTAACATCTAATGTTTATTTAATTAAAGTCCAATGGGCTTTTAATTAATTTCTATAAGGCGTGGACTTTTGGTCAACTCGGGTCAAATCGAATAACCAAAATCCAATCCGGGAGTTACCCCATAAGCCCAGAAATCAATTTTGGCCCATTAGGCCCAATTAAATAATTAAGGTCCATTAAGTCATAATTGGACTTTATGGATGCGGTTTTAGGCCCAATTGGATCCAACCAAATTTGCCTAAACTCAACTTTGTACAACAAAGCCCAAAAGCCCAATCACAACCTTAAGGCCCAATTTCCAAAAATAAGCCCAATTAATTAACTTATAAAATTCTAAATTCCATAATTAATTAACCTAAGTGTAATACACAATTAACCACCCAATTAATATTTCTAAAACATCAATTAGCATACTTAATCATGCACTTTAACATTAAATAGTGTCCAACACAATTTATTAAAATCAAACCCAATTTACATGCTTTTGTTCTCGGCAATTAGGGGTTTTTCCAATCCGATTCGGTTTCAATCCAATTGAATCCACAATCATCATTTCCCAAATCAATTCAATTCATCCAATGAATTAAAATAAAAAAACACAATGAATTTCAAATTCAATTGAATTCGGCCAAGCCACTTTAATTTGGGAAAAATGTTCCAAATCAAAATTCAATCAAATTGAACTTCAAAACAACATTACCCAATTGTTTTAAGTCATCCAATGATCAAACAAACAAAATCACCAAGAAATTTAGGGTTCTTTAATTTCGGCCAACATAAGCAATTTGGGGAAATTCGTTCCAAACACAATTTCAACAAATTGATCCAATCAATCTTAAATTAAACATACTTTAAGCATTCTCATTCATCCAATTTCACAAAATATGCTCAAAATCAAGTTTACCCAAATTTGTCACTTTATGCCAACATAAAAAATTAGGGAAATTTGTTCCAAACATAATTTCTTCAAATTGATCCAATCAATCATTAATTCATCAATATTTAAGCATACTTAATCAATCAATTTAATCAAATCATGCTTCAATTGATTTTACCCAATTTGTCATGCCCAAAATTTAGGGAAAATTGAATCCAATCCAATTTCATGAAATTGATCATACACAACTTCAATTTAACCTCATTCAAGCATACTTCATCAAACAATTCAACCAAATCATGCCTAAATCGAGTTTACCCAATTTTAACCCTAACTTTTTCATGCTTGATCAAAGCTCAAGATACCATTGTTGAGTTTCTAATATAGGTCCCAAGATCAACAAAATCAAGCACAAAAACGCATGAATACATCAAAGGAATAAGGCGGAATACATACTCACATTGATTGGTTTGATGCTAGGAAGAACAAAACCCATTTTCCTCCTTGGTGAAGGTCGGCAATGAGCTTTCTGGACAGGTGGACTGCACGGTTTTGGGTCATCTTCCCCTTGAAGATTCGGCCATGGATGTCTCCTTGGAAGCTCCAAGCTTCAAGGTTCAAAATGAATCCAAGCTCATAAATCGTTTCCCTATCACCCTAGTATAAACCCTAGAGTGTGCTAGCACTTGTTCTTCTCCATTTTAATCGATCAAAGCAAAAAAATGATGAAAAACTCGGTCATGGACCAAGAGAGAGAGAGAAACGATTTTGGCTCCATGAAGGAAGAAACCCTAAAACCGTATGCCATGAGAGAGAAAACGTAAATATAGTTGAGAGAGAGAGAGAGAGAGTGGATGATTTATATATGTTTTATTTATTCCATTTACCAAGTAAAAAATAAAATATACATATACAAATATTAATTCAAAAGTCAAAAGGTACAAGTCCTATCAACTTTCAAACCATCACATTTCACTATTCACATCAAGTCACTTTAATAAAGTGACAACATGTCATGTCACATCACTCAAAGTGATAAGTGATTTGACGCTTGATGCGACTAGTGATTTGACGCTTGATGCGACTAGTGATTTGACGCTTGATGTGACTTGCGTGCCGCGTTCGAATTCGAAATGCGAATGCGCTCGCAATCACTCTCGGGCTCGGGTTCGCTAATTCCAAATTAACGAATTTTTCGTCGCGTCGTAATTAAATGATTACGCCTAGCGAATTCACTATTCACGTCACTAACGAATTAATTCTAAATTAATTCGTTCGCCCGAATTAAAATCCAATTTCAATTCCGCGTCGAAATCCAATTTCATATAATATATCGAATATATTATTTTATCGATTAATTCCAAATTAATCATTCTCTCTCTTTAAACGATATTTTATCCCAGATAAAATATCTTCGTAATTAATCCTAGATTAATTTTCTCTCTCTAGAAATTAATCTTCTCTTTACTAATTAATCACAGATTAATCATAGTGCGAGTCATACATCATCGGTGAATCTTTGGGAAGCGACCCATGAGATCTCCGGATATGTTGGCAGTAAATACGGTCGTCGGACTATCCGAACACGTAAGTACCTCGTACTACATTTATACCGATTTACAAGACAAGGTTGGCTTCTAGTAAAGCGCCATGCCTACCCAATTCTCCAGAAATATTCTTACAGGAATATATAGATCTGTATCAAGCGTAGTATACCGTAGTAATACGTATATCAGCCCAGTATCGGATAGTCACGTGCTAGGGCTGGGGCTGGATAAGTGTCTGCCCCGTCCGAAGCACATGTCGGATGTCTGGTAACTAGTCTCTATAATCGGATATACATGACCTTGTCATAATATCCCGATGGCCGGCCAGCACTTAAGAGCACTAATACCGTATCATGTGTGACATCATCTCCACTATGACTGGAGCGATACTTCCGTCTTGACATCACACCCAATACACTACGACTCTCTGATAAACCCAGAAGTGGTGTACGCAGAACCGGTTAAAGCCCTGTACCACCAAGACCAAAGTCTATCGATTATCGTAAGTATTAGCGATGCAAGTCTCAGGTTAAGACTATACAACACCTACCTTGATTTCGGCCTCCCATAGACACATAGTCATAATACCAATGGGATTCCGAGGGGTCTATCCAGAGCGAAGCTGTTTCCCGTACCATCGGTGAAACACAACCTCCTATCGCACTTGCATAAGTATCCTATACTTATATATATGAGAACTATGCTGTTGTGCCCTCACAACGCGCACAAGTGCAATACTAGCCTATTCCGCATTATCGATGTCCAGTCTCGATAATACTCCGGCTAGGGATATTTAATGATTAAACCTTCGGGGACTGATACTGTCTCATATCATTCTCAGTCCAGGAACTAATCATAGGGACCTCTCTTCATTTATAATCTAAGGTGATCTAATCACAAATAATGATGAGAGTACAATCTCCTTTGTCACATAGTTAATTTGTACAACAACACCGTGATCTGTACAAATAGTGACACTATGGGTCATAATTGTCCAACACGTAGGCTATCCGAGTTGTGCTTAGGAAACATAAAATATACCGTCAAGTTTCCGAGGCGCACATCTCATGTCGACATGTCTACGATATCATAACTGATGTGATTCACCCTAGGTGATCGAATTTGGCCAAAGATTTAAGAATCGTGACTTTACTCACATGGATACCTAAACCCCTTATGGTACACATACGGGCCAACAGTACCTATCTTGCTTCGCACTTGATTACTGAGTGCATCGGTCCACACCCAACGAACATCTAGAGGTCAGACCATGAAAAATTTCTGACATACATGGCATCAAAGTGTGGAGGATCTCACACAAAATCAATGTTATCTTATAGTCAAAGGATTACATATGCTACTTGACTCGAGGAGATTCCTATTGAAGGTGGTGTGTACTTCCTACTATTAGGAATCACCTATGAGTCATTCAGTATTCACTTCAACGAATACCCACATGTCTATACGAGTTTCCAAAACTCATGATACATCGGGTTAAACCATTGGAACTCCAATTCCAATATACGACATGTGCTAGTTTTCCAGGATATAGGAATTCGACCGTATTCCAAAACCAACGACTATGAATATTTATTTTAAGAATAGTTTACACTCAATGTCAAAACTATTCTAAGGTCGATGTTATTCTTAGCATATCTATACATCAATCTAATACGCATAATGACAATACCATTAAGAAGGTATGAAATGAAAATGTAGTTATTTTATTAATAAATAATAAAATATACAACTCGGATTGGCACTCCAAACACCGATTCCAACACATTCATCTTTAGAATCTCAATCTTGTCTTGATGATTGGTCAATAGCTGAACTACGATAATAAGAGCATGTACCAGATTATTTTGAAGATTTGTGTGACCACGTTGATACTGGAACTGAAGGCTCAGTGATGACAGGACCGCCTTCCCCTGAAGAAGAAAAATAATAATAATAAAATGTAACTTGTAAATTTTTAAATTTTAATAACTTAAACAAATGAGGTCACTAATAAGAAAGATTGTATCAGAACTATGTGAACTTTGATTCCTCTATATACCCAAAGATGATACGTAGGTAGCTTAATCATGTAAAAACTAAGTGCAAACTCTTTATAATAATTTTTTTCACATTTATTTACAATCAATTTTTATTTTACAATTATTTTCTGTTTTTTAAATTAAAAAAATCGGTTGACAGTGGTGAGGTGATTGAGATTCGAGATTCTATTCGTTTATAGTATAAATTGTGGGATGATTTTTTATTCTAAATGAAAAATTAGGTCGAAATTTAAGACGATTTTTTTGTTCCGGATAATAATTGAGCTAGGATTCGGGATACCGAACCTTTTGGTCCGACATATAAGACGATTTTTAGTTCGAAATCCATAATTGTGACGATATCGAAATTAACAAATCTCAACCTATATTAAATTGCAATTACCATCTTTACTTGTGGGTGCTCAAAAACAGGGGCGAAGTCAGAAGGTTTTTTTAAGGGGAGATTTTGTAATTTTAAGGATTCAATTTATAAATTTAGAGTGATATTTCTATTATTTATTTACTATTAACAGTTGAAAAAGATTTGAAGGGATCACGTACAAAAGGCTTTCCCCTGACAGTAATCATCCATCATCATCTCTTGCATTTACTAGTCACTTTTTTTCTCTCGAGTTAAAATATCATTTTGCAGGGACGTGTCTTTGTTAATGACATTTAAAAAAAAACCAATAATAAACAATAACGTGACGGAAACATCAACAGATGATTACTGTCAGGGGAGCAAATCGTCTCGATTTATTAAGCATTTTATGATGGCATTGTAAAAAGGATATCCACATTGTTTTAAAAAATCGAACCAGTGATTAAATCGGTAATCTAAAAGGTTATTGGTTGAACCGGTAGAATCAATTGACGTAATAAATGTTGTAAGATTTGTGTCATTAAACAGAAACTAACATGCAACCAAACAAATTAAAACCAGAAAAATCCAATCAAACTATGAAAACCCTACAACTTGAAAACTTAAGAGAACCTGGAAATTGTGATGACGAATCCAAGTCGAGACCTCTTTGTCCTTAAGAACTTATTAGCCTCCGTCTCTGGTACTCTACGGATTCGAAATGGCCAATGTTCTCCCAGGAATCCTTGAATACTTCTTGTTCAATGAGCACTCCTTAAAAAGTGTTTCTCTTTAAAAACAATGGAAATTGACTCAAAGTAATTCGAATGCTTTTTCTATATCTGAAATTGGACATGGAGCCTCCTTTATAAAGGCATGAATTAGGGCACCCCTTGGGTTGGGGTGTAACCCTCCAAAGGGTTATACCCCTCCCATGCACCCCTCTCATCCAAAAGACATATCCATCCTTTAAATAATATTAGAAGAATTTCCAACAATCCCCTACAATTCTTCAAATATTCATGCAGACACTTGAGAGAGTTACCATGAACTAAAGCTGCATCAAAATAGGTAGCTTTCGCCTTGAACCTTTCATAGTGAATGACAATCGGATTTACTTGGCAAACCAGTGACCCATAGTCTTAAACTATTCTGCCGTTGGTGTAAACCAAGACAATTGCCAACACACAGCTTTACTTCGACCATTATCCCGTTCTACGGTTGTGTTCATTTCGGCCCTGAACAACGGTCCTAGATTCATCAAGCACTTTAGGGAAATTAGCCTGTAAACTCCCATGGAAGCGGACTCACTTCGTACTTGAAATATGTGATCTACTATGAAGAGGTAATTTGTATTTACCCCTATTAGGACTCATCTCCTATATAATGATCATTAAAATCCTTAGCTTATCCTAACATTGACAGACAGCACACTCGGCGTCATTATCGGAATGAGAAATAGTACAAAACTCTTCAGTGATTGTTTTGAATTGCACAAAGTTTCAGTTGTCCCTTTTGAACCTAGATCTTGGGATCTCCAGTCAGCTAGGTTGGGTTTCCACATTGACAATTATTAATTATAGGCTTCAAGCTCATTCCCCTCGATGACTTCTCAACCTGCTCTCTAGGTAAACCTTTAGTTAGTGGATCCGCTAGGTTTTCCTTCGACTTAACATAATCGATCGATATTATGCCACTTGAGAGCAGTTGACGTATGGTATTGTGTCTCTGACGTATATGTCGAGACTTACCATTATACATTATATTTTGGGCTCTCTCCCATAGCCGATTGGCTGTCACAATGTATGCTTATCGCTGACACCGGTTTGGGCCAACTAGGAATATCCTCCATGAAGTTTCGAAGTCATTCCACTTTTTTCGCTATTTTGTCTAACGCTATGAACTCTGATTCCATAGTAGACCGGGCAATACATATTTTCCTCGAGGATTTCCATGACACACCGCACTACCAAGTGTGAAAACAAATCCACTCGTAGATTTGAAATCCACTGTATCAGATATCCAGTTAGCATCGCTGTATCCCTCTAGAATAGCAGGATATCTCTCGTAATGTAGCCCATAATTTGAAGTTTCTCTTAGATACCTCAAAACTCTTACTATGGCTTACCAGTGGTTATGTCCCGGATTGCTCGTATATCTGCTAAGCCGGTTCACAGCTTGAGCGATATCAGGTCGTGTGCAATTTGTGAGATACATCAGACTTCCGATGATTCTCGAATACTTTAATTGTGATACGCTTGAGCCAGTATTCTTTGATAGATGAAGAGTTAGGTCTACATGGGTTCTAGCCACATTTAGATCTCATTTGCTATATTTCTCAAGTATCTTCTCAATATAATGAGTCTGAGATAATATATATCCGTCTGATGTCCTAGAAATCTTAATTCCTAGGATCACACAGCTACTCCCAAATCTTTCATATCAAATCTGCTGGATAACACGTTTTTGGTAGACTGAATCATTTCATGATTACTACCAATTATCAGCATATCGTCTACATATAGACACACAATGACATATCATTTTTGAGTTGATTTGGTGGTAGACTGAATCATTTCATGATTACTACCAATTATCAGCATATCGTCTACATATAGACACACAATGACATATCATTTTTGAGTTGATTTGGTGTACACACACTTATCACACTCATTGGTTTTGAACCCACTTGACAACATCTCTTTGTCAAATTTCTCATGCCATTGTTTAGGTGCTTGTTTTAATCCATACAAGGATTTTACAAGTTTGCACACCTTCTGTTCTTGTCCAGGAACATTAAACCCTTCTGGTTGTTCCATGTAAATATCTTCATCTAATTCACCATTCAAGAATGCTGTCTTTACATCCATTTGATGTATTTCAAGACTAAATAAAGCTGCTATGGCTATGAGCATTCTTATCGATGTGATATGAGTCACCAGTGAATATGTGTCAAAGTAATCAAGGCCTTCCTTTTGTCTATAACTTTTTATGACAAGTCTTACCTTGTACTTATCTATTGATCCATCCATTTTCATCTTCCGTTTGAATATCCATTTGTAGCCGAGTGGCTTACACCCTGGATGAAGATCAACCAACTCCCAAGTATGGTTATGTAGGATTGAATCAATCTCACTGTTAATAGCCTCTTTCCACAGAGGTGCCTCCGGAGAAGATATAATTTCTTTATAGCTTTGAGGCTCATTTTCTAACAAGTATGTCAGAAAATCGGGACCAAATGACTTAGACGTTCTAGCTCTTTTGCTACGTCTAGGTTCGATTGTCTTAACGTTTGCACGTTAATCTGATTCTTGGTGAACCTGATCATTGTATTTGACAGTGTCAAATGTTCTTTTGAGAGACTCTGTTCTTTATCTTTCCTTACAAGGAAACGTCTATTCAAAAAATATCGCATTTCTTGACTCAATTATCATATTCGGATTGATGTCAGGAATATCAGACTTTTGTACCAAGAATCGATACACACTACTATTGCGAGCATATCCAATGAATATACAATCAACAATTTTGGGTCATATTCTAACCTTTTTAGGTTTAGGAACCATTACTTTGGCAAGACACCCCTACACTTTTAGGTATTTGTAGGAAGGTACGTGACCTTTCCACAACTCATATGGTGTCTTGTCCAATCTTCTGTGAGGAAGCTTGTTTAGAACGTAGTTCGCGGAAAGCAAGGTTTCCCCCACAAGTTCTGGGGTAAACCAGAACTTGTCAACATGGCATTCATCATTTCCTTCAACGTTCAGTTTTTGCGCTCATCAATCCCGTTTTGTTGAGGAGAATAAGGAGCAGTGGTTTCGTGAATAATTCCGTGCACATAATAATATTCACCGAATGGTGAAACATATTCACCACCTCTATCACTCCTGATTCTTTTGATTTTCTTGCCAATTTGATTTTCAACTTCGTTTTTATAGTGTAAAAAGCTCTCAATAGCTTCAGTTTGCTCCTCAGGGAATACACATAACAAATCTTGTGTTATCATCGATAAAAGTGACAAAGTACTTTTTACCGTCTATTGTTTGCATAATATTCATGTCACACACGTCAGTGTGTACAAGTTCTAAGGGTTCAGAACTGCGTTCTATGGAATGAAATGATGTTCTATTGCTTTTGCTTCAACACATACCTCACACTTATGTTGGCTATCAATTATAAATTTAGGTATAAGGTCCATGTTAATTAATTTACGCATTGTATCATAATTAACATGTCATAACCTCCTATGTCATACATTTTATAACTCAATAATATAAGCAGAAGTTTTAGTTTTATTAATAACATGATTGACAGTCATTACATTTAGTTTGAAAAGGCCCTCAGTGAGACATCATTTTCCAACATACATATCATTCTTAGTCATTATAAATTTATCAGAAACAAATACAAGCTTAAAACCAGCCTTACTAAGGAGAGAGCCCGAGACCAAAATCTTCTGAATATCTGGAACATGCAGTACATTCTTCAATGTAAGCTCCTTTCCGGATGTCATCTTCAGAACCATTATGCCTTGTCCAACCAACTGAGAGGTATACAAGTTTCTGTTGGATAATTATGACCCATAGCGTCACTATTTGTATAGATAATGGTGTTGTTGTACAAATTAACTATGTGACAAAGGAGATTGCACTCTTATCATTTGTGATTAGATCACCAAGATATATAAATGATAGGAGGTCCATGTGATTTGTTCCTGGATTGAGAATGATATGAGACAGTATCAATCCACGAATGATAAATCATTAAATATCCCTAGTCAGAGTATTATCGAGATTGGACATCGATGAATACGTAAAAGACTAGTATTACACTTGTGCGCGTTGTGAGGGCACAACGGCATAGTTCTCATATATTTGGGTATAGGATACTCATGCAAGGGTATAGGAGGTTGTGTTTTTTCCGATGGTACGGGAAACAGCTTCGCTCTAGATAGACCCCATCTGAATTCCATTGGTAGTATGACTGTGTGTCTATGGAAATCCGAAATCAGGGTAGGTGTATTTGGTCTTAACCTGAGACTTGCACCGCTAATACTTGCGACAATCAATATACTTTGGTTGCGGTCGTCCAAGGCTTTAACAGGTTCTGTGTACACCATGCTGGGTATATTGAGAATCGTAGTGTGTTGGGTGTGATGTCAAGATGGAAGTGTCACTCCAGTCATATGGAGTTGATGATCGTGCATGTATACATAACTGGTTCTCTATAAAGGTTGCAACCGTCGGGATAATATGACTTGGTCATGATTATCTGATATTAAAGAGACTAGTTGCTCGTAATCCGATATATGTTTCGTACGGGGCAGACACTGTACCAGCCCGAGGCCTTGCATGTGATCATCCGATACTGGACAGAAATACGCAATACTACGTATACTACGCCTGATATAGATCATTTATTCCTGTAAGGATATTTCTGGAGAATTGGGTAGGCATGGCGCTTTACTAGAAGCCAACCTTGTCTTGTAATTCGCTATAAACGTAGTATGAGGTACTCACGTGTTCGGATAGTCCGACGACCGAATTTACGGCCAACATATCTGAGGATCTCATGGGTCGCTTCCCAAAGATTCACCGATGACGTATGACTCGCACTTTTAATTAATCTGGGATTAATAAGATGAGAGAGAAAATTAATCTGGGATTAATTGCGGAGATATTTTATCTAGGATAAAATATCAATTAAAGAGAGATAACGATTAATTGGAATTAATCGGTAAATTAATATATTCGATATATTAAACGAATTGGATTTCGACGCGGAACTAAAATTAGATTTTAATTCGGGCGAACGATTAATTTAGAATTGATTCGTTAGCGACGTGAATAGTGACTACGCTAGGCGGAATCATTTATTACGACGCAACGGAAAATTCGTTAATTTGGAATAAGCGAACCCGAGCCCGTGATTATTTGCGAGCGCATTCGCATTTCGAATTCGAGTGCGCACACAAGTCAAATCAAGCGTCAAATCAAGCGTCAAATCATTAATCACATCAAGCGTCAAATCACTTGTCACTTTGAGTGATGTGACTTGACAACTTGATTGATATATGTGACTTGATGGGAGTTGTTGAAAAGCTTTTAAAAGCTTGAGTGACATATATTATTATTATATGGTTTGTATATGTTAAATTGATTTGGAAATCAATTACACTTTACACCATTTTACAACTTTTCTCTCTCTCCATTCTCTTCTCATCTCACGCCCAACAAGGGCTTTTCTTGTTTTGTTTTTCATGGAAAAATCGTGAGCAAGAAGGGAAGCAAGTGCGATTTTGTGGCAAAATCAAGAGTGCTAGCACACTCCGGGATCATGCGAAGGTGATAGGGAAGTCCACCCATGAGCCGGGAATCAAATGACGAAGCTTGGAGCTTGGATTCTTGTTGAAGGCCGAAAACAGAGAGGAAATCATCTCACTGCCGAATGCAGTCCAAGGCAGAAAGTTCGAGTTTTGTTGCCTCCCGCTTCGCTCAACCGATCGATGTGAGTATTCCACGACTTCCTCGAATGTATTCACACATGTTCATGCTTGTTTATTGATCCTTGGGACCTTAGTAAACTCCAACAATGGTATTAGAGCAGGAAAAGCATGAAAAAAGTTTAGGGCTTAAAATTTGGGTAAACTTGATTTTGAGCATGATTAATGAAATTGGATGAATTAGTATGCTTAAATGTGTTTGAATTGATGATTGATTGGATCAATTTGTTGAAATTATGTTGGAACAAATTTCCCCCCAATTTTTTGGTGTTGGCCGAATAAATATGCCTAAAATGTCTTAGTGATTTTTTGATTTTTGATTATTGGATGAGTTAGAATCATTCGGGAATGTGATTTAATGTCGATTGTGGATTTAATTGGATTGAAACCGAATCGGACAAAAATTACCCATTTGCCGAGACATTGAACCATAAAATGGGTTTGATTTTTGTTAAATTGTGTTGGAGACATGATTTAATGATAATATTAATTAGGCTAATTGATGTTTTAGGAATGTTAATTGGATAATTAATTGTGTAATGCATTTTAGGTAATTAAATTGGGAATTTGGAATTTGGCAATTTAATTGAATTGGGCCTATTTTGTGAAATTGGGCTTGAAAGTTGTTATTGGGCTTGGTTGTACCAAGTTGGGTTAAGGAAAATTGGATTGGATCCAATTGGGCCCAAAACGCTTCCATAAAGCCCAAATGCGACAAATGGACCTTTAAATTTAATTGGGCCTAATGGGCCAAAATTGATTTCTGGGCTTATGGGGTAACTCCCGGATTGGATTTTGGTTATTCGGTTTGACCCGAGTTGACCAAAAGTCCACGCCTCAAGAAATTAATTAAAAGCCCATTGGACTTTAATTAAATTAACGTTGGACGTTAATCGGGCTTTGAGACCCGTTGCGATTAAATTTGGAATTTAAGTCGTAAAGTTCGTTAATAAAGTATAGTATTTAATTTGGAATTAAATAGTGAATTAGAATTAAAACAAATTGAATTGGATTTAATTTTGTAGTTTAATTTAATTCGAGAATTCGTACTTTGAGTACTTATTCGCAAAACGAGTTTGACTCGAGCAAAATCAAATCGTTGTTTGAACATTGGATGATCACTAATTATTAGATTAATTAATTTGATTATATTGATTGATAACATGCTTGTGTGAATACATGGTTGTGATGCATGAATAATGTATATCTGATGGATATTAGATGGGTGGGGCAATTTTAGAAATTGTTGTAATAAATTTGATTTATTAATTGGACCTGCGTGTCCAGCCTTATCACCTCCTCATTCTTTGTATTCTCTTCTCACCTATTCCCCTCAATGTAAATGAGGTTTCTTTAGAAGTATAGTGTAACGGGTAGAAGTAATACATGTGCTAGCGGGAGAGAGAAATGAAGAGATTTGATTTAGGATCAATGTGTAAAGTATCCATCCGCATATCATTATTATTTTATCATATGCGCTTTATTATGTGTTTAGAATGCATGTTTAAGGGTGTATGATGATGAGACCTTAACAAAGATAATAAATTGGTTGCCAATTTGCACGCGAAAAACCCTCGCAAAATATTAAGCGTCTTTCCTTCCATTGAGTGATTCTCACTCAAGATCCGAGACTGGCATTGGCTTGTTGGCCAAAGTCAAGGCCTTTGTCCGTCGAGGATGTGTTTGAATCACGAGAGCTTTGTTCCATATTGGTGTCTTGTCCAAGTTGTGGTTTGTTGGCCAAAGTCAAGACCACTTCTTGTCCATCGACATTGATTACGAAGCTTTCCATGGTCAATGGGTCGCGCTTGACTGGGATCACTCAGTTTGTTGTGCCAAAGCCAAGCTTAGTTGATTCAGAGGAAAAAGTTAGGTAATACATTGGATGTATTGCCATAAATAAGATATATGTTTCGGACTTGGATGTCCCCCTACCGGATCTAGGAATTGGATTGGATCCAATCGATCTTAGAGATCTACCTAGTTAATTATAATACAATTTGTTGGCCAAAGTCAAGATTGCGTGATATTTAACGGGATCCTAGCCCACTAGGAAACATGGTTTCCCGAGTACTCGACAGAGGGTTAGAGGCTCGCCGAAAAATAGTGGGAGGCAAGAATTGAATTTGCAATATTCGTTTAATTACTTGTCATACGCGCTCAAACAAATATCAATTCGTCATATAATTAAATGTTAGTTGGACTAATATTTAATGTTATTTTTATAAATAGTTGGACTATATTCAAACTATTCATTTATAGTTGATTTTATAATTGGATTATAGTAATCAATATAATTGATTTTAATCTATTAAATTATAGTTGACTAGATACATTATCTCTATATCAGTATTTGACCCGCTGCGGGTGAACCTTTATGTTCTATAACACTAAAGTGTTTCATTATATAAAGATGTATTGAGATAAACAATTAGATGTGAATAACAACATTTATATTTTGAATATAAATAATCTCAAACATATAACATGACAAACGAACAGCTCAAACTGATTTAATCATAAGAAATTGATGTGGCATTGTTGTCTGGGACACAATCAAACAAGACTCGTATATCCACACTTTCGAAGAGTGGGTACTCGGACTGATTTGATTCTATTCAAATAAAGTCTACGAATCTAGTTTATTGGGCAAAATGCCTATAACACTATTTACTTGGTAAAAGTGTAAATGCCACCGATCTGTTAGCCCTAGCTCATAGTGAAGCAAGTGGGCCCAGGTCTAGCTATGCTAGAGGTGGATATGAATATTTCGTGACCTTTACGGATGTGGCATCGCGTTATGGTTATGTGTTTCTTTTGAGAACACAAATCAGAAACTTTTACAGTTTCGACACGAAATAGACAAACAGATCGGCTATAGTATTAAACTGTCACGGTAAGACCGTAATGGAAAATACTTAAGCAATAAGTTTCTAGTATACTTGAAAGAGTATAATATTCTTTCAATGAGGACTCCTCCCGGAACATGTCATTTTGACGGTGTGTCCAAAATGAGTAACCGAATTTTGTTGGACATGATAAGGTTAATCATGAGTCGTTCTGAGCTACCATTTCCTTCAACGGATAAGCTTAAACAATGCAGAACTTATTTAGAATAAGGTTCCATAAAAATCTTTTAGACAGATTTCATATTAGATATGAACATGAAAGAACCCGGGTTTCACATTCCTGATTATTTGGGTATGCTAGGCATATGTTTGGATGATACCAAACTAAAACCCAAATTGGATAAGTGCCAATTGTAGGTTATCCTGGGGATACCAAAGTATAGTACTTATACAACTCACAAGAGAACAGTTAGATTGTTGCTCGCCATGCGGTTTTCCTAAGAGGAATACTGATATGCAGTGGTAAGTGGGAGGATAGTAAAACTCGATGAAAATCGGAGTAATACCGTTCTAGATACAGATCCTAATGGAACACATAAATAGTTCATCAAGGATGAAACTATACCATAATCTTCGAATACACAAGAACCGTGTATGTCGGAGAGAGTCAGAAAACAACCTGGGGTATGGGTTTCTGATCTCACCTCATAAAGTTGTCAATTTTATTGAGGAATACTAACTGACTACGTATGAGGAAGTGATACAAGGTATCGACTCCCTATTATGACAAAGTGTCATGAGTCCGAAATGGATTCCATGTATATCAACAAGTTTGGATACTAGTTGATGTACCGCAAGGCATTGTGCCTATTGGTACTGTATAAGTCTTCAAGGAAAACATACATGGATGGAAACATACCAACGTATAAAGCTAGGCTTTTAACGGAAAGGTATTGTTATCAACATTGTGTTGATTACGATTCAACCTTTTACCTGTTGCCACGGTTAATCCATTTGGATAATGCTTGCTAAAGTTGCGTGTTTCATTTATGAAATGTGTCAGCTGAACGAGAAAATCGCTTTCCTGAAAAGGAAACCTTTAGGAGGATGTTTACAACATCCTGTTGGTTTTGTCGTACCATAACAAGCAAACAAGGTTTGCAGGTTATTCGATCCATGTTTGGATTGAAGAAAGCATTAGGTTCTTGGAATTATCGTTTTGATGTAATCATAATAGTTTATGATTTAATTCAAAACGAAATGATTCTTGTGTATATAAGAGGGTTAGTGGGAGCGCACTGACAGTGGTTGTCCTATAAATAATGATAATACGTCATTTCTTGAAATGATATTCCCATAAAACTATCAGTGAAAGCTTGGCTTTCGAGAAAAACTCTCCGAGAACTCGTACATTGAAAAATGTACGTGACCTGGTGTCTCATAATCTTTGAGCATATGGATTCACAATCAGGCCAATCCAAGTGATAGTCACTGGATTGATGTTAAGAACATCCATTAGTATCTTAGAGAACTAATGATGCTGTCTTAGTCTATGGAGATTGAGAACTTGAAGTGACTGGGATCACTGTAGCAAGTTTCCTAAACCGATAAAGACGACTATAAGTCGCAAAACGATATTATACAGTTTGAATAACGGTACAGTGAGCTGGAAATCTTCCAAGCAAGATATTGTTACCGTATAAACAACAAATGCAGGTTATTGCTGCAGCTGAGGCGGCAATAGAAGCCTTCTGGGTCGATAATAAATCTAATTAGATTAGATATAATTCTGTTAGCAACTGAGCTAAGCGTCAGCGCAGGCTAAAGAATTAATGGTCTCATTAACGATCCAGATACATACTTCGATATTCATCTGATACGTTCGGATCATACATTGTAGCGATGTGATGATCGAATAAATCGCATCAGATGATAATCATGCAAATCCGCTGACGAAAGTATTTCTCAGCAGTTTGAGCCAACCGTACATAGTTTGGGTGTAAGACACTCGAGTGACTGGCTATAGGCCAAGTGGGAGATTGTTGGACAATTATGACCCATAGCGTCACTATTTATACAGATCATGGTGTTGTTGTAAAATTAACTATGTGACAAAGGAGATTGCACTCTTATCATTTGTGATTAGATCACCAAGATATATAAATGATAGGAGGTCCCTGTGATTTGTTCCTGGATTGAGAATGATATGAGACAGTATCAATCCACGAAGGATAAATCATTAAATATCCATAGTCAGAGTATTATCGAGATTGGACATCGATGACTACGTAAAAGACTAGTATTACACTTGTGCGCGTTGTGAGGGCACAACTGCATAGTTCTCATATATTTGGGTATATGATACTCATGCAAGTGTAATAGGAGGTTGTGTTTTTCCGATAGTACGGGAAACAGCTTCGCTCTGGATAGACCCCCTCGGAATTCCATTGGTAGTATGACTATGTGTCTATGGAAATTCGAAATCAGGGTAGGTGTATTTGGTCTTAACCTGAGACTTGCACCGCTAATACATGCGACAATCAATATACTTTGGTTGCGGTCGTCCAAGGCTTTAACAGGTTCTGTGTACACCAATGCTGGGTATATTGAGAATCGTAGTGTGTTGGGTGTGATGTCAAGACGAAAGTGTCACTCCAGTCATATGGAGTTGATGATCGCGCATGGATACATAACTGGTTCTCTATAAAGGTTGCAACCATCGGGATAATATGACTTGGTCATGATTATCCGATATTAAAGAGACTAGTTGCTCGTAATCCGATATATGCTTCGTACGGGGCAGACACTCTACCAGCCCCAGGCCTTGCATGTGATCATCCGATACTGGACAGAAATACGCAATACTACGTATACTACGCCTGATATAGATCCTTTATTCCTGTAAGGATATTTCTGGAGAATTGGGTAGGCATGGCGCTTTGCTAGAAGCCAACTTTGTCTTGTAATTCGCTATAAACGTAGTACGAGGTACTCACGTGTTCGGATAGTCGGACGATCGAATTTACGGCCAATATATCGGGGATCTCATGGGTCGCTTCCCAAAGGTTCACCGATGACGTATGACTCGCACTTTTAATTAATCTGGGATTAATAAGATGAGAGAGAAAATTAATATGTGATTAATTGCAGAGATATTTTATCTATGATAAAATATCAATTAAAGAGAGATAACGATTAATTGGAATTAATCGGTAAATTAATATATTCGATATATTAAACGAAATTGGATTTCGACGCGGAACTAAAATTAGATTTTAATTCGGGCGAACGAGTTAATTTAGAATTAATTCATTAGCGACGTGAATAGTGATTTCGCTAGACGGAATCATTTAATTACGACGCAACGGAAAATTCGTTAATTTGGAATAAGCGAACCCGAGCCCGGGATTATTTACGAGCGCATTCACATTTCGAATTCGAGTGCGACATGTAAGTCAAATCAAGCGTCAAATCATTACTCGCATCAAGCGTCAAATCACTTGTCACTTTGAGTGATGTGTCTTGACAACTTGATTGATAGATGTGACTTGATGGGAGTTGTTGAAAAGCTTTTAAAAGCTTGAGTGACATATATTATTATTATATGTTTGGTATATATTAAATTGATTTCGGAAATCAATTACACTTTACACACATTTTACAACTCTTCTCTCTCTCCATTCTCTTCCTCATCTCACGCCCAACAATTGCTTTTCTTGTTCTGTTTTTATGGAAAAACTGTGAGCAAGAAGGGAAGCAAGTGTGATTTTCTGGCAAAATCAAGAGTGCTAGCACACTCCGGGATCATGCGAAGGTGATAGGGAAGTCCACCCATTAGCCGGGAATCAAATGACGAAGTTTGGAGCCTGGATTCTTGTTGATTGAAGGCAAAAAACAGTGAGGAAATCAGCTCACTGCCGAATGCAGTCCAAGGCAGAAAGTTCGAGTTTTGTTGCCTCATGCGTCGCTCAACCGATCGATGTGAGTATTCCGTGACTTCCTCGAATGTATTCACACATGTTCATGCTTGTTTATTTATCCTTGGGACCTTAGTAAACTCCAACAGTTTCCCATTGTCAATGATCGCCGCCATCGACCTTCTGATACGAGGAAAACATCTTGTTATCTGTACAGATATAACGAGTAGCCCCAATGTCTACCCACCATTCTCTCGGATTCCAACTATGTTGGCTTCGGTTACCACTGCTGATAGGTTCATCTCTGAGATCTCATCAGTCAGCTACTCATCTTCAGCGACATGGGCCTCATTTTTCTTTTTCTTGCCATTGTCCTGAGACTTCTTGTTTCTGCAGTCCTTTGTCATATGACCGCTCTTTCCACAATTGTAGCATTTCCCCTTGAACTTATTGTTAGCCTGGGAAGAATCAGCTACATTGTTCTTTCTCTTTTTGCTACCCTTTACACCCTCAACGATTTTGGCCTCAGACTCCATAGTCTTGTAGCTAGCCTTCTCAGACTTCCTGTTGTCCTCTTCGATCCTCAATCGAACTCAAAGGTCTTCATTGCTCATCTGATTCTTTTTGTGTTTTAGATAGCTCCTGAAGTCCTTCCATGATCGAGGCAACTTTTCAATAATGGTGGCAACTTGAAACGTCTCACAGAGTTTCATACCTTCATCCAATATTTCATGAATGATCAATTGCAGTTCACCCAACTGAGACATCACCGTCCTTGAATCTACCATCTTGTAGTCCATGAACCTACCCATGATAAATTTCTTTTATCCAACATCCTCGGTTTTGTATTTCTTCTCGAGAGATTCCCAGAGAATCTTCGCAGAAGACATGCCTTGGTTAGGCATGGCAAGTAGACCCGGACCCGGACGACCCAGGTCCGCATGGACCTGGACGACCCGGGTCCGCATGGACCCGGACGACCCGAGTCCGGGTAGACCCGGATCCGTAAAAAAATTTGCGGATCCGGGTCTGAATTTTGAAGACCCGCAATGTCCCGGTTCCGGATGCGGGTCTAGTTATTTCCAGACTCGGGTACCCGGGACCCGATTTTGATCCAAATTCTTTATCATCAATGTATTATTTTGATCCAAGAACCTATAAAAAATCCATTTATATCATTCATTGCTGATCCCTCAACGTTACCATTCGCTTTGAAAAAATGCGACTGTAACAATGTCTGATCCTCTGATGATTAATCATTAATCTGCAATGGTGTCATGCTTGTGACAAGACTCTTGCGCATCATATGAGATCTTATGATCATGCTTCCATTGCTAGCTGTTGTGCCGCTAACAATGAAACAAAAACAGAAGCAGAAACAGAAGCAACAACCATAGTGTTGAAGGGCTTTGGTGGCATTAATGTCATGAGTTCATAAGCCAATGATGGGTTCTTATTTTCTGAGTGATTTTCGATTGGAATTGAAGAAATGAGCTAAGCTGAGATTTGACTTTCTGGGTTTAATCTAATCCTTCATTTGATCTTTGATTTTCGTCAGCCAAAGCACCACAGAAAGCTATGTTCGTGATGAAGCTGTCCATTCTGCAAAATTATAATTAATTAAGCTGTTAATTAAAAAAAACAGTGATGTTGCGGATTCCGGGTCCGGATCCGGGTATACCCGGGTCCATTTCTGTATAACCGGGTCCGGACCCGGATGTGTTTTGCCGAGTCCACTACCGGACCCGGGTCCATTAAAGAGGTTGCGGATCCGGGTTCGTACAGACCCGGGTCCGAATCCGAAAATTACCATCCTTAGCCTTGATACACATTGTACATGGTATTGTCAAGTCCACCCAAAAGGTAGTTCTTGCACAAGAAGTCTCCAGATAGCCATGTCTATTCTCGCAGTTCCTTGGCCGTTTCTGATTCACACTCCACAGGACCAAGATGATCTTTGAGGAAATTAGCTAACTGGAGAGTTGTCAGGTAGAACAACATTTTGCTCTGCCACTGTTTAAAGTAGGGGTGAGCAAAACCAGTTTCGGTTCCGGTTCCGCATGGAACCGGAACCTACCCGGAAAAAATCGGTTCCTAACTAAGTGGAACCGGAACCTACCCAATTAAATAGGGTATCCTATTATTCGGTTCCAATTCGGTTCCGGTCCGGTTCCGAATTACCCTATTAATATTGTTGGTCTCTGTTCAAGATGCACGCATTAATCAGAAGGCAATAAGCAACCAGAAGAATGGGGCAGAGAGTATTTTGAAGATTTGGTGTCAAGGTCAATTTTTGAAATATCAAGTGGTGATAGTTCTAAATTGTAATGCATGACCTTGTTCATGAAACAGAGAGACCAAATCTGGGTCTGCATGACCTGCAGTACTTATCAGTTGCATAGAAACACCTTTGCCTAAGAGCTCGGGAACCCGATCAAGAAATGAAGCTTTGATACCAGTGAAGTCCAACACATTCTTTTTCATCGACACAACAGTCCCTTGGATCTTCTTCTTTCTCTCATCAACATCACCTTTAAGTCACTGAATATTAATCTTTTTTCGCAGAGTAATAGAAAATTGAGTATAAAAAAATATTCATATTTCCTTTGGCTTTGGTAGCGAGACTTTTGCAAGAGTAAACTAATAGGCAAGAAAGCAAGGTCACTCTGAAGACAGTTCATGTAATCGGGTCCAAATTCGGGTATCAAAATCGGGTATCCAATCCGGTTCTCAAATGCGGTTCCGGTTCCGGTTCTATGGTCCGGTTCCGGTTCCTCTTATTCTGGAACTGGAACCGTACCGGTTACAACCGGTTCCTTATAATTGGAACCGGAACCGGACCAGTTACAACCGGTTCCGGTTCCAAACCCGGATTTCCGGTCCGGTTCCAACCGGTTCCGGGTAGACCCGGAACCGATGCTCACCCCTAGTTTAAAGTTTGCCCCACCAAACTTTTCCGGCTTTTCTCAATGGGAGACCGGTACTGTGATGTTTCTCCTAACCATATGTAACTGGAAAACGAACAGGGGTAAATAAGTCTACAAAAGACAAATTGCACAACGATCAACAAATGATCTTGTTTTAAGTGATATACCAAGTATCCACTCGCTGTTCTATTGTACAGATGTACCAATAGACACAAGTCCTTGAATTTCGACTAAAGTTTCTTATGAAAAGTAATTAAGGAATATTCCTAGAGGACGAGGGGGGTCCAGAGTAACCACTTAAATCACTGACCACTTAGGCTCTTATCACATTTTTGACAGAATATCATTTAAATACTTTCTCAATAGAATCTCTTAACAATTCAAACTCAGCAATACACTTGCAGAATTCGATATGTGTAGATATATGTGTATGTGTCAAACAAGATTGGATGAAATTACTTGTGTAAGATTAAACTTTAAATTCTCAACCAAGTATGCAACATACGATCAGTTTTCAACTTTATCACTATGTGTATGCTTGTGATAATTGAACAACCTAATAATAACTTAAATCTATACTACCAAGATTATTTTGATTCAGTATATGATTTACTAAGTTAATATTATTAATACTTGAATTAATCTAAGTCTTTGCAGTTTATAACAATTACAGGACAGATTCGTTAGTGTCGCGTTCGTATCTACGTTTGAACGAGACTGTCCAGTGTGTGTACGTTCGTGTTACGTTCGAGAATGCATTCGAATGAAGTGTTGCAGAGAGTTCACGTTCGTATAGCGTTCGAGAACGCGTTCGAATGGAATAATTCCAGAGAGTTTGCGTTCGAGTTGCGTTTAGAACGCGTTCGAATGAACTAATTCAGAAGGTCTGCGTTCGATTTACGTTTGAATATGCGTTCGAACGTTCTGAGGTAGAAGGCTTGCGTTCGAGTTGCGCTTGAAGACGCGTTTGAACATTCTTACGAAATTTTAGATTTTTGCCTTCGCGTTTGTCGGGCGTTCGAACGCCCTACTTATTTTTCATGCACATACAGTATTTTTCTAGAACATTTTCTTTTCTAAGCATGCGAATTTCTATCTAACAACACTAAATTAATAAGTTCTTAAGTTTGTTGTAAGATTTGTGTCATTAAACAGAAACTAACATGCAACCAAACAGATTAAAATCAGAAAAATCCAATCAAACTATGAAAACCCTAAAACTTGAAAACTTAAGAGAACCTGGAAATTGTGATGACGAATCCAAGTCGAGATCTCTCTGTCCTTAAGAACTTATTAGCCTCCGTCTCTGGTACTTTACGGATTCGAAATGGCCAATGTTCTCCCAGGATTCCTTGGATACTTCTTGTTCAAGGAGCACTCCTTAACAAGTGTTTGAACTTGGAATATGGTGGAACTCTCTCTTTAAAAACAATGGAAATTGACTTAAAGTAATTCAGATGCTTTTTCTATATCTGAAATTGGACATTGAACCTCCTTTATAAAGGCATGAAATCAAGGGCACCCCCTGGGTTGGGGTGCAACCCTCCAAAGGGTTATACCCCTCCCATGCACCCCTCCCATCCAAAAGACATATCCATCCTTTAAATAATATTAGAAGAATTTCCAACAATAAATAATTTTACTTAATTAAAATTTAGAAAAAAAAATATAAAAATATAAAAATTACACAATATATATAATACAATAATTAATTATAACAATATCTAATATCAAAACAAAATGATTTGAGTTAAAAAATGATTTGAAATCTTTTAATTGAAAGAAAAAAACTACAAAACCAGTTCACCGATTTTGGGGGATTTTGTGGATCAAACTCATGGTCGATTTTTGATTTGACCGATTCCATCAACCGATCCGATCATGAAAACACTGGATATCGAAATTGGTTCACAAAGAATCGCTACTATCATCAATATGGCGACGAAGATCAACATCACCGTAATCAATTTACCAATATTGTCTTACACTATGGATTGAGCTACATTTACCGTATAATATAATGGACATGTAACCTCCCTCGTGCAATCTGCAAATAAAATCATCAGTTCTTGTATGCTATATGCCTTCCCTTAACGGGCAAGTAACATGGCTCATGCCCTTTCTTGCATTGCAATTTTCTTATTGTTATGTTTAGTAAATGCATCTATAGTGATTAAGTCTCCGATAGGCGTGACTTGGTGGTGTATATGAGTGTGCATTAATCGATTTTAATCGATTAATCGAACCGTTCCAACTAATTTTTTATAATAGTTCGGTTATTGTGATTAAATCTGTTTTTTTCGGTTAAGATTTTTAACTTTTTCGATTATTCGGTTCGGTTAAGGTTATGAGATTTGTATAACCGAACTGACCAATTAACCGATTACAAAGCATAATTTGACTTTATATATATTTTTATTTAAAACAAAATTAAAATTTTTATCTTCTGCCTCTATTGAGTGTAGTTGTAGACTATTTTTTGATGAATTTAAATTTATCTTTTGTTGTTAAACATATATATGTTTTGTCTTTTTGATGAATTTAAATTTGTATTAATGTGTTAATGTGGATTTTTATTTGTGGAGATTCTGGATTGGTTAATAACCGAATTAACCAAAATCGATCGAAAAATAATGATTAAATTGGTTAATGGTTATGTGTCATCATATGGTTAAATCGGTTAAATATTTACTTAACCAAATAATTTCGGTTCGGTTAGAAAATTAAAGATTAACCGACCGAACCGACCGATGCACACCCCTAGTGGTGTATGGTTCAGGATCTCACCATGAGATCCTGAGTTCGAATCCAGCGAGTGTGTTTTTTGTAAGAGTCTGGGACAACCAGAGGTTTTACTAGAGATGATAGTGTTATTTGAGAGATTTTTATATTTTATTAGGGGGGGGGGGGAGTTCATGGTTATGTATTTTGTAAACTATAGGTAACTCAAGAGGTTGCCTCAGTGATAAAACCCTTGAACTTGAGTAGTTTGTTCCCTATTAGGTTTAAGGTTCGAATCTCACTAGATGTATTTTTGGGGGCCATGTCCTCCTGGTGTAAAAAAGTCAACGACTTATCCTGATCTATACTGGGAAACTTCTGAGGACACGAAGCACAGATCCTGAAAATTAGTTGAGATGCGCGTAAACTGATCTGGACATCCCGGTTAAAAAAAAAAATCTACAGGTGCCATTCTTTATTGGGATTCCTTCCATATATCACACTAATGCAAGATAAAAATCATTATCATTAAGGAATAAAGGTTATATATGTAAATACATACATATTACTAACAAGGCAATTAGTTGTTGGACTTTCTTCAACATACCATTTAAGGTCATATATCAATTTTTAGCACAATCTTTTATAATTTGTATTAAATTTATTACCTGTATTAGCATTACTTAATGTAACTAATAATTTATTTAATAATCATTTAACATAACATTTGTTATAACGTTCCTGTACAATTCACATGGTACTTTCAAATTATAAAAACATTTTCATATACTTAATTATACGCAACATTTAATTAGCAACGTGTTCATGACTTGATAGCTAATAAATCAAATTTATAAAGATTTAAAAAAATATATTATGATGTTAGTCATATTATAATACTTCATCATATATAATTCTTCAAAATTATTTTTACACGTCAACTGTTTTTTATCACACAATCTTCATTAAGTTAAAAAATATAATAAAAAAATTCAGATAATTCACATATATTTAAGATTATTAATATTAAGAAAAATGTTTTATTATATAATTTATTAATGTTGATGTGCATATTAAGAAAATATTGTAATGCCCTCATTTGAAAATATAGCACTAGGGGTGTTCGCGGTGCCGGTTCAGGGCGGTTTTTTCGTTGTTTACTTCAAACCGCGCGGGTTGGCGGTTTGAGAAATTAGAAAAATCGAAACCGCAAATTGATAAGGAAAACCGCGGCGGTTCGGGTTGGCGGTTTAGCGGTTCGGGTCGGCGGTTCGGATTATAAATTTTTTTAAAAAAAATTTTGTGTGTTTTCACATATAATTGAGAAAAAAAATTACATAATTTTCATTTATTTATTACATATTTTATATGATCATTAAATATCTTAATTTTCATAGTTAAAAAAAAAGAAAAATATAAAATAATTTTAATTTGTACGCGGGTCGGCGGTTTTGGCGGTTCGGGTCGCGGTTCGAGTCAAAATATCGGTTTGGGCGGTTTGCGTTTGACATGGGTTAAAAACGCAACACCGACCCAAATTTTGCGGTTTGATTCGGTGCGGTTTAAAATTATTTTTTAATATTTTTTCAAACCGCGCGATTCGGTTCGGTGCGATGCGGTTCGATGCGGTTCGCGGTTTAATCAGAAATTATGTTCGCCCCTAGCACTTGCAATTTTTTTTGAGTAAAAATGATGAGTACTCTGCTCATGAATAAACACGGCGGAATCCGAGAAAAGGCTTCGCAGTTCCACTGGATTCTCCTATAATTAAATTAAAATTACCAAAACACCCCTCCAAAATGTATAAAAAAATATGATATTTTAATTTTTATGATCAAATTTTAATTTATTTATAAATATTTTTCACAGGCAAAATAAAAAAATACACATACACATATTCTCTCCCGACGAAAAAGACGAAACAAACCCTAATTTCTCTCTCTAAATTTCTCGTTCGAACTTCGCTCTCGAATCTTCATTCTTCGTTTCCGCGTTGGTTTTCAGGGTTTCAATGGTGTGAAATCGAATTGCGTGCGCGGAAATCGAAGGATCTGTTGGGGTGTGTGTGTTTTTTATTTTTTTATTTTTACAGAGAGAAGCTATGGAGGCTGATAAGGAGCTTGAGCAACAGCTCATGGACGCCGGGAACAAGCTTCTAGAACCTCCGGATTCCATCGATGAACTCCTTCCGCTTATTGATGTGATAAGCTTTACTCCATTCATTTATCTTATTTTCAAAATTTAATGTCATGTGTATTGTAGCTTTCATTAGTTTTTATTTATTTAATTTTTTTGAATTATTTATGACGTTTTAGTATTTTCGAAGCTTATGTTTAGTAGTTTTATTGATGGTTTACGCTTAATACGTTATATTACCGTTGTTAGTTTCACTAATGTGTATTAGTTTTTGTAGACTTAGCGCTAAAGATGTTAGTGTTTATGATTACATTGCTTTATGTATTTGTTTAGGTTTGTTGAATTAATAACATGCGGCTCTGTGGCTTGCAATACACGTGGCTGAAAGCGTAGCTTGTGGAAACAAGTGTCCTTTGTTTCTGTTATTTGTTTCCCTGATGATGTTATGGCATATCAGCATATGTGACTTGTTGGACAAGTTGATTTTGAATTTTGTTCAAGGAGTTCTTTTTTGCTATTGGACTGCTTGGAAGTTCTCATAAGATTAAATTTACGTGCGGAAATTTTAAATTAATGAGTTCATGAATTGGTTTCTTCTTTCTATATGGGGAAGCGATCTTGTACATTTAAAATGTTATGAGTTCATTAATGGTTTTTTTTTTTCCATCTGCGGAAAGGATCTAGATTCTCTGTATTGAATATCAATGTTTGGTTTGATGTCGGGTTGTGAATGATATAATGAAGACTATCTAATATCTATCATGTTTGCGTAGTTAATTAAATGCATATGTGTGTGATATTAGTATCTGGTGACAAGATAGTTTTTAAATGATCGGTTTCCATAAATAAGAAAATTGACTGCCGGCATACATATTTGACTTCATTCACATTAATTGATTATATCGAAGCTGGGGGTTTTGTGTGAAAAGTGTAGATATTTAATGAATAATTTATTGTTGCTGCTTTTTTTGGGTTTCTGCTGAAGGGATTATATCGAAGCAATTATTGCTAACAACTGATGGTGTATTCATTCTATTGTTGTGATTTTATTACATAGGAGCGTTAAGTGTCTACTTTACATTACAAAATTCTTGTGTAAATGTTGATTTTCCAAAAATGAACTGAGAGTTTTACTTTCCTTTTCATCCATTTTTGAATGACTTTACATAATTCCATGCCCTTCCTCTCTCCTGATGAATTTAGCAAGTTGAGAGTTATCTGTTGAGGGTGGAGCAGTCACCTACCGATTCGATGCAAAACGCACTCTCTCCATTGCAGAGAGCATTGGTTGCGGAGCAACTTTTTAAGCATTCAGAAGTTGATGTGAAAGTTGCAGTCGCCTCATGCATAAGTGAGATAACAAGAATTACTGCACCCGATGCTCCTTATGATGATGACAAGATGAAGGTATGTTGTATGGCATGACTTTCTAAATAATCTTTACACAGGTAGCTGCCTTGTAATGCTCTTTTATATATCTTTTTGGCCTTCACCATTCCTTATTTCTTTTCCCCCTTTACTTGCGTGTGTTTGCAGGAAATCTTTCAGCTGATTGTATCATCTTTTGAAAATTTGTCTGACAAATCCAGCCGCTCGTATGCTAAGAGAACCTCAATACTCGAAACAGTATCCAAGGTCAGGTCATGTGTCGTTATGTTGGATCTTGAATGTGATGCACTGATTATTGAGATGTTCCAGCATTTTCTTGAGGCAATAAGGTATGAACAAAATGTCTTTGGTGGAGAGTCTCCAATCTCCATGTCCTTGCTGATGTTTGCTCATTTATTGATGTAAATTTTCTATGCAAACCGCTTACTGAATGATGCTACATCACATTTTTTTAATGTTATATTAGTATCTATAATTGGTGAAAATTGAAAGTACCAGTTTTCAGATATGAGATATATGTTCTGATGGTTCCTTTTGTTCTCTTCTTAAGGGATGACCACCCTGAGAGTGTCTTTTCATCCATGGAGACAATTATGAATCTTGTCTTGGAAGAAAGTGAAGAGATATCTCCAGAGCTACTATCCCCAATCTTAGATTGTGTGAAAAAGGACAATGAGGTCAGATATTAAAAAAATAATGATTTATGTTAATAGTTCTGTCTTTAATTTTCATGGTCTTAGAGTGATTTTATTAATTTTCAGAAAGTGTTGCCTGTTGCTCGGAAGTTGGGGGAGAAAGTACTTCAAAGCTGTGCTGCAAAGGTTAAACCATACTTGTTAGAAGCAGTAAAATCCTCTGGCATTTCTTTGGATGATTACAGTGAAGTAGTTGCTTCTATATGCCAGGAGGCATCCGTTGCTGTTGAGCCAAATGATGTCCATGTCTCGAATGAACATATGGTAAGACAAGAGAACTTATCTAAAGGATCGTTAAGCTCGTGAGTTGTACTCGTGACTGAATCTAATCTTGTGCGTGTCTATTTAGAATTTCTCGTGCATGTGATTTCTTCCGTAGAACCTCCAAAGTAGTTATTTGCTGACATTGATATTTTCTACTGAATGTGGATGTAAGCTTGATTGGTTTTCATTGTTATTTGGTGTATTATTTTTCTGCAGACTGATGAGGAAGAGAGCAAGTCAGTGAAGGCACCACTGGATAAAGCAGCTCCGGTATTTGTTCTTTGTTTTGTATTAGTTTTATAGTTCTCTTCGGTTTGTTAATCTAGCTCAATCATCACTGCTGTTTATGTAATCTATCATTTTCATCTTTTTCTTCTTTAGGTATTTCAAAATTTGAAATGGTCATTTATAAATTCTTATAATTATTATCAGGTCAACGAAGAGATTGTCACAGAAGCAGCTTCTATGGAACAAGTTGATCCTGCTGACAATAGATCTCCTAAATCAATTGTGAACAATGGTATTGCTCAGACAGGAGAAAATGACAATTTGGCAGTTCCAAATTCATTGAATAAGGAAGAGCCAGGTAATCCTATTGATCAGTCCAAAGGTGTTGAAACAGCAAGCAATGCGGAACCAGTTAGTTCTGTTGCTGATAAAGCAGCAAGTGCAGAAGCTAAGCCAGAACAAACTACCAAGAGGAAAGGAAAGAAACCTAATTCTTCGATGAAATCGGAAGAACCATCTGACAGTTCTCAAATTGATGGCGAGAAGGAAACTCAGGGTGTGTTGGATCATAAAAATGATAACAAGGAGGTTCCCAGTTCACCTCATGAGGAACCAACTGCTGAGGGTGCCGTGTCTTCAGAAAATGGAAAGCAGACTGGCCTTCAAGTTTCATCTCCTAAAGTAACAGAAGGTGAATCCATGGATGTCGATTCTCCATCTCCAAGCAGGAGCGTTCCAAATGAAAGTCGTGCCCAAAGTCATGGCCGTTCAAAGAAAAAGGACGTCTTGCTTAAAGAGGGCACACCATCTGCTGACGATGTTTCCAAAAAGGCATCTGAAGGAACAAGTGATTCAGAAGCAAAACCACTTAAACTCTTGGGAAAAAAGGTGCCTGTTGGGTCTTCCAATGAAAATAAAACATCAATTGCAGATGTATCGAAGAAAGAAAGTGATGCCTCCAGTGAATCAGAAGCAAAATTTCTGAAGCAGTCAGCCAATAAGGTTGGTGCTAGCAGCAACAATGAGGATGAGTCCACCTTGAAACAATTACATGATAAGAAAAGGCGGGAAAAAGCTACTCCTGGAAAAGATGCAACAAGATCATCAACTAAAGATGATAAGGTACTGTCTAATTTACTACTGAATTGCAACCTTACTCTTGTCAATGCTATCGTTTGGAAATTATCTTCTAATTTAATCTACTAATCTGGATTGTCATTGTTATTATTTGTTTAGGAAATCATTTCTTCACCAAAGTCGTCTGCAAAGCCAGCTAAAGGTGAACAACACTTTGGAGCAACTTCTAAGTCAAATTCCAAGAGAAAGCGTACACCAGTGAAAGAAAAAGTAGGTTTACTTGGTCCAGATTTTATTTTGATTCTGTTTGCTGCCCTCTTCTCGTAGACCCATTTAGTTTGTTCAAGTCAAATTCTTAGAGTGTGTGATCTCCTGGGAAAGAAAAAGAGTGTTCTCTCAGATCTTGATTTTATTTTGAATTGTTTTGCTTCTCTGCCTTTATTGTTTAACTCTGGTATTTGGTTGCTTAATGTCGTTTGTTTGGTGGGAGATTATTCTTTAGAAAATGAGCATTTTTTGACAGAAACCTTCTACTGCATAGAATGTTTCTATTAAGGGAGTTGAAGTCCTCTTTATTTTTGAATATCTGTGAATGCTGGTTGACAACAAGCATTTGCATTGTGATGTAGTATATCTTTTTCTTATGGGAGACAACTTTTGATGGTCTGACTTATTGCAAATTCTTGTGCATGGTCAAAAAGTGAAAGTTTTAATGATGATACCACTTGACTTTGCAATTTTCCTTTCTTATTATCTGGGATTCACTATTTGTGTCATTTTTACCAATGTTTGAAAAGTTGAATTGAGGCGGTACCGTCAGCCGCCTCGCAATGGCTAGCGCCTCGAGGTAGCCACCTCACATGGTTTTGTGAATCGGGGTGCCTGCCTCACATCGCGTTGGATTAGGGTCTGAAAAGACAGTCAAAATAAAAAAAAAATAAAAAAATATATATTGCCATTGGGGAGCTGAAGTCGGGACTTTCACTCCCAACTTCAGCTCCCATTGAAACAAATGAAATAAGACTTTCACTCCTTATGGATTTGATTATTACATTTCAGTTGCATTTTTTATATTGTTTATTATGATTTTATGTCACCAAAAGTCTGTTTTTAGCCATCAAAAGTCTTGTCTTTTAACACTGAAAGACACCAAAATTCGATTATTCATTGTGAGATTTTAGTTTAATTTTCATTTCTCCTCGATGTGTCAGCGTAAGGCAATAACCGAACCAAAATGAATTTATGATATTCATAATTTATAACATCTTACATTAATAAATTAATCATCCTATATTGAATATATGTCCAAATTCAATAACAATTGGTACATTCTCTCAGTCAGCGTGGGTTTGACATTTAATGCCTATGAATGGAGTGCATAGTATTTGAATCTTTCGTTTAATGTCTAGTATATGTGATCATGTGTTCTTATTGACAATTATGACATTTTTTTTTGCTGGGTACATCTCAGTCAGCGTGGGTTTGACATTTGATGCCTATGAATGGAGTGCATAATATACAAATCTTTCTTTTAATGTCTAGTATATGTGATCATGTGTATTATAATTTTTTTCCCGTGTTTGGATTGAGGCTTCTGCCTCGTCCGTTTTGAGGCTGTCCGCCTTGCCTCAAATTGAAATCGCCTTGCACTGCATACCGAGTTTTCGAACCTTGATTTTTACCTACATTGGTATTTGGTAGGTTTTCTTTTTACCTATAAGAGTTACACCATTGGTCCTTTACCATGCTTCAGGAATTTGAAATATATTTTATGATAATTCTTTTGGGTTCAAGTCTTCTATTACCTTGTCACTTTCTTTATTGATTTCTTATGAAGTTATATTTTGTGGCAGGCATCTGATACTGAGGATCTTGGTGAGAATCTGGTTGGTTCAAAGGTTAAAGTTTGGTGGCCAGAGGATCACATGTAAGTATTAACACTATTTCCTTCATTATCTTATTTAATTAAATTACGAGTGCTGCAACATATTTCTTACTTGAGGCATCATTAAATCATCTATTATTCACTCGACTTAGTTACCGTATAATTATATTTGGCATGTCCTGCGCCATTTGTTTCTTTGTTTCCTATATTACTTTATTTATATTTTGAAAGTGATTTATTTCTTAGGACTGTCCATGTTGGGGCATCTGACTTGGCCTCAGAACAGGTGCTCCATTTAAGTTGTAATTTCCTCTTACTAGTTCTTTGTGAAACTAGTATTCATTTTATGTGGTTGTAGTAAAACTTTTAAGTTGACTTTTTACTGAACTGTAGGTTATTTTTTTTATTTTTTTTTGAAGAAATCTTCCTGTAATCTATGCTGTCAAAGGCGGTAGGCTGGTAATTTTTTTGGTAGTTCAACCAGCCCAAGCGCCGCCTTTTGACCAGTCAAAGGATGGTTGACTAGTCAAACATGCATAATTATCTAATATATGGAGTCATAAAATACTTGAGCGGCTGTTTGAATCACCCAAGTGCCTGCTGAAGGGCCGCTTAGGTGGCGCGCCTTTAACAGCATAGATTGTAAGGCTTGAACTCAGATAAAGGAATTAATGGCACTGTGAATCGACATGCTAGGTCATTTTTCTTCCCCCCCTTTTTTTTGATCTTGGTATTTTACAGGTTTTACGATGGTGTTGTCTATTCATTTGACCCCCTTGAAAAGAAGCATAAGGTGAGACATCCATTACAGATGCCACTTCTCTTTCCCTGCTTAATTCGAAGGCCTTTTTGTGACACCTTTTGGTCTTTTGTCCACTTTTTCCTTTCCCTCTCTCTCTCCTACTATGTGAAACTTGTTTCTATTTTCAAGTATTTTTTCCCCCAATTATTGCATGAAAGGTACTTATTTTATTTTGTTATTCTTACATAGGTTTCATATAATGATGGTGATGAAGAAATTTTGAATCTTAGAAAGGAGAGGTGGGAGTTTATTGGAGGCGATTCTGACTCAGAGAAGGTCTGTGGTTGACTGATATGTTAGCTTAAATGTTATATACTGTCATGGATATGTGCTGATTAGTGTGTTTAACAGAAACAAGCAGATGATTGTGAAAGTCCCAATGCTTCCTCTGAAATGTAAGTATTATGTATTATATATGCCGTCCTGAATTAGAACTGTTGCTTCTAATTTTCGAAAGTGGGATGTTTCCATAGTTACTTATGATCTTGTCATAGGATGTATCTATGTTCTCTTAGTGTTGCAGCCTTTATTGACTTTGGTAGTTGTCTTGTTTTTTGTTCTTTTTGGCAGTGATCAGTGATCACTCGCATTGTAAATGTTATACCATCGGTTATAGTTAGCATATAATTTGGGCTGGATTAACAGTATCTCTGCAATGTGATTAGAGTCTGGGATAGTTGAAAGAGCTACTGATAAAATGTCTTCTGTAACCATCTTTTAGTTGATGTTGATCCACTATCATCAAGAATAACTTGCTGTATGCACTAACATGCACTGACATATTCTTGAAAAGTTTAAAACAAGGAGCACTCCTCCAAATTCTAAGTCCTAAAAACATTTGCGTTTAATGTCAATACTAACAGAGCAATGAAAAGTTTTCACAGTGCATAGCCCAAATAATTCACTACTCTGTCTTTCTATGCACTCTGAAATTAATGCTGAAGTTATCATTTTCTGATTTGAGGCAAGAACAAGACCCAAACACTTCATATGCAAAATCACTTTCCAAAAAATGATACTTTTTTTTTTAAAATTTTTTTTTTCTCTTTTATAAAGATGAAAACGCACGGTCCTTACCCTTGTTTAATGTGGATTGGTTTATGGCAGCTTAATAGTAGAAAAGCTATTGGTTTAGCTTTGACTTGATAACTGAATGGTTACATATTTTCTTTTCGAATCTATTTTCATGTTTTCATCTTGGGATGTGGTTTTTTTTTTCATGTTTCCGTTTAATCAGTATACCAATTTCACTTTTCCAATATTTTGTTAATATTTCTTGAGCGGTCTTATGGCATAGCTGTCTGGTTGTTGTGTGTTGTTTTATCATCTGTTTTTTCGGTTTTTTCTAAGTTTTGTACTGTCTACTTAGTGAAACTCCATTACATTCTAATGTCTTTAATTCAATGTATTGTTATATTTTCTTATCTAATTTAACCTTGTTTGTACGAAATTTATAACCAGGCTGCTGAAGAAGAAATTGAAAACAAGTGCTGAACAGTCGGCTAAGCAAGGGAAGTCGGAGAATTCACCGAAAAAGTGAGTGAATTTGTACCTACCAAACAAACTATTACTTTGATCCTTTGAGTACTGAAAGTTGAACATTTGATTGCTAGGGGTGGAGGGCCATCCTCGAGCAAATCCAAAGTTGCTGATGCAAAATCTAGTCGTAAATCCAAGCATGAGATTAAAGCCCACAGCAAATCTAAAGATGGTCCTAAGACAATATCAGAAAATGACAATGTTGGCAAAAATAAAGATCATACCTCAAAAAGCGGTAGTAAATCAGCTGATGCTGCTTCAAAATCATCTAGCAAATCCAAGAATGATGCCCTGGACACCTCTAAGTCTGGAAAATCAAAGGAGGGTGGCAGCGGGACACCAAAAACTTCCAGTAAGTCAAAGCAAGAAACACCGAAGATATCATCCATTGTAAAGGATACCTCAAAAACTGTTGGCAAATCTAATGCAAATGGGACTGGCAAGTCGAAGTCCAGTTCAACAAAGGTGAAAGAGGTTGAGGATATCAAGGACACTACTGATTCTGCTAAAGTGGTTGAAAATACAAAGGGGAAGTCATCAATTCCATCCAAGACACCGGGAAGTGAGGGGAAATCAGGAAAAAAGCGACGAAGAGGGTCTAAAAGTTGAAAATTTACTCAAGCAGCATTGAAGCCGCATCCATTCCATCCCCTTCACATCATCTTGGAACCTCACACCTATTTATTGCAGCTTTTCTAGCTCGCTGCACCTGCACCCGCACCCACACCCACGGTAAGCCTTGCATTTAGGTTTCTGTTTGCAAATCTTATGAGATAAATTCTTGGTCATGGTCAGCATTGTCATATTCACAGTTAGTCTAGTTTAAGTTTATAGTGTTGGTGGGGTTAGCTTTTCGTTCTATTTTTGTTAAATTAATTGGGATTATGTTGTCTAAGCGACAGTAGAATACATTGGGTTAGCTTTGTTGGAAAAAAAAAAATAAAAGAAAAATTCTTTTAATAGATAATGTAATAGATTCAGCGAAGGCATATCTTTCGACTGTTGTCATGGGGATTCATCTTGCATTTCTGGTGATGAAAGCAAGCACCTTTGCTTAAACGGAATGAACTGCTTTAATAGCATGGCTTTCAGTTAATGGTATATGTTTTTAAGTGTTTTCTCTTATCATCAATGTATTTGTATCATTACAATTAATTATAGGAGGCTTTCTTAATTACCAGAATCAGCAAATGTCTTCAAAGTTACTAGTCGAATCGAACCTCAAAAAGTTTGTATGTCTTCAGTCTCATTCTGATTTATGATATGTTCACTCACACTCAGTTTTCAATTAACAAGTCACCTCAAAGTTTTTTTTTCTCTCAAATAGTTCCATTTAATATGTTATATGGATTTGAATCTTCGAGAAGTAAAGGGATAAAAAAAAATTAAATTAATCGAATCGATCAATTTATCAAATGAATCAATTTTTTTTAACGGATATTGTTTATATTTTTTCTATCTTATCATAATATATTTTGTTTATATGATACCAAGCAAAGCATCTTGGACCCGCATTGCCCCCACCAACTAGAATTATTGAATTATGATTTAATGACTTTGTGTTGCTTGCACCAGCTATCATTACCATTACACTGAGCCAAGTTGTTAACAAAAGCACTTTTGCTAATTAACTCATGATGCTTGCGTCCATGCATCATCTTTTCAAATTGCTTTCCCCTTGTTTTATCACAAATTAAATGGTCAAAATCACTCATATTATATTGTTTTTTTTCTTTGATAAATTATATGGTATAGCTTAATTAGCTCAAACTTTTGTGTCAATGGCCACAAATCCCCACATGCAAATTCCCCTCCCCAACTTTGATAGTGCTTTGTGCTTTTGTTTCTGGGTTGTTGAAATATTTGTTTCTTATCTTTTATGATGTTATTTTAAAATTTTATTTTACGCCAATGAATTTGAACTAGTAAAAACTTTGAAATATTTGATGCATTTAGTAGGTTAATGAACTCGATCTAATGAATGTATTTGTCTTTTTGAAGAGATGAATTAATTTTGTTAGCACCTTTTTTTTTATTGGCATGTATCCGTGACAAAACAAGTTCAATTGAGTTGTAATCTTTCATGAAGATCTTTGTGCAATTGGACTGGTTTCTGGCTGCTGTGCATCAGACATACGTTCGTGGTGCGTTCGTTGCAGTGTTCGAACGGTTGGCGTTAGTGTCACGTTCTCTATTGGGTTCGAACGGGCACATTCCAGAGAGCAAACGTTCGAGGCACGTTCTTGTGGGGTTCGAACGAGAGCATTCCAGAGAGCTCACGTTCGTTGTGCGTTCGATTGACGTTCGAACGAGTCTTCACAGAAAGGGCGCGTTCGTGTAGCGTTCTAGTAAGCGTTCTAGTAAGCGTTCGTGTAGCGTTCTAGTAAGCGTTCCCACCAACTAGAATTATTGAATTATGATTTAATGACTTTGTGTTGCTTGCATCAGCTATCATTACCATTACACTGAGCCAAGTTGTTAACAAAAGCACTTTTGCTAATTAACTCATGATGCTTGCGTCCATGCATCATCTTTTCAAATTGCTTTCCCCTTGTTTTATCACAAATTAAATGGTCAAAATCACTCATATTATATTGTTTTTTTTTTCTTTGATAAATTATATGGTATAGCTTAATTAGTTCAAACTTTTGTGTCAATGGCCACAAATTCCCACATGCAAATTCCCCTCCCCAACTTTGATAGTGCTTTGTGCTTTTGTTTCTGGGTTGTTGAAACTCACACATATTTGTTTCTTATCTTTGGCGCGTGTATGGTGCGTGAAGATTTGTGTCGGCCAGTGTGGGTCATGTCTGTATCGGTTTTCTTCGGTAATTCCGATCCTTCGTGATTGAATGTCTGATTCATTTTGCATATTGTTCTTATCGGCCATGATAAATTTGTTTTATCATATAAACTTTTATGTAAATGAATATCTTTGTGATGTTTATTTTAGTCAATGTAACTTTGTGTTTTATTGTATTGATTTTTCTTTGTATTTGTTGCAGAAAAATCATGCAGATTATTCAAAAAACTGCAAAAAGGGTTGTGACACCCGCACATAGTGAAAAATTAAAAGACATGTTGCTGGATCTGGATAAGTATCGGATGATTGAAGGCGATGATATGATTTCGCATATCATCACTTTTAATAACATGTTACAAGAATCTATATGGGAAGGTAATTGGATAGGACAACCGAATAGACTCAGAATGCTGCTGAAAAACACTCTCCCTAAGATATGGCAAAAACGACTTACTGATATTTGGAAATTAGTAACTCATACAGAAGAACTACGTGTTCAGTATAACATAGCCATTGAGAGGTTGGCAATTGAGTATCTAGACATAAGGCAAAATATACGATTTTTCCTTTGATGTCTCGAAATCGTTGCAAAGATCCTAGATTTGCTATAGGATTCCCATGGTTGTCCAAGATCAATTACGAGTTACCCCAAGAATTTAAGGATTCTTATCCTAAGACATTTATTCGTTGGAACTCTAGAACCGGAAAAGTTCTAAGTGTTAGATATTAGTTTTTTCTTTGACAAAACTATGTTAATGTTTATGTGTGTAATAATTTGTTATTTCACGGCATGTAAATATTGTATTTATATGTATGGATGTTCTATGTTGAATTTAATTTATGTAATTAAATCAATGAGTGTCATATACATTAATTGTCACATGATTAAAATGTTCTAAAAATTTATGTAATTTTTTAGAAAATGATTTTACATGATTGATTATGTTGATAATATTTTTACATTGGGTAATTGGATGATGATTGGACACATAGTTGCCTTTTGACTCTAACCCCATTGAAGAATTTTATTAAACATAATTCGTTTCATGATAAAATAAACGTATTAACAATTGTGCATGAATGTCTGTAGAAACTTTGTGTTTTTTGATATGGCTTCCGCAACAAAGAACATTATCGCTGAACTCAACAAGGGTGAGAAACTGAATGACGATAATTATGAAATTTGGAGCATGAAAATCCAATATGTGCTAGAAGAACAAGAGGTTCTTGAAACCTGAAAATGAGCATGGATGAACCTGAACAGGGCACTACGGCCCACACAGGCGAGACCGAGAGGCTTATGAGGCCTAAAAGAAAAAGAATTCCAATGCCGCATTACGTTGCTAAGCAGTATGGATAATGACCTAATGAAAGAGTTCATTGAAATATGACATGGCTAAGGACATGTGGTCCACACTAGCTGAAAAGTTTGGGTAGTACATCAATAACCAAACTCAGGTCACTAACAATCAAATTTGACACATACAAGAAACGCTCTGAGTTTACTATGTCAAAACACTTGAGGCAAATGTCAAACATGATTACTGAACTGGCAGATGCTGGACATGTTCTTACAGATGAACAAAAAGTCCAAGCGGTCATTCGTTCTCTTCCAAATAGCTGGGAGCATATGAAGATGCATTTGACCCACAATGAGAGCATCAAAACCTTTGATGATGCTAAACGTCACATTGAATTAGAAAGCGACCGACTCGCGGCCGCTAAGTCAAATACTGAAGTGTATATGACAGAAACTAGCAAACCTGAGGGTTTCAAGAAGAAAAGAAAATTTCATGGTGGTGGGTTCCAGTTCGGAAAAGAACAAAATTCTCCCAAGCCAGAAAAGAAACAGAAAACTAATCAACATGGGAAAGGAAAACGTCCTACCAAAAAGAAAAAAATGGCAAAGTTTAAATGTTTTAACTGTGGTAAGAAATGTCATTTTGCTCGTGACTGCACTGAGCCTAAAAAGGTGAATACCTTTCGTGCATATTTAAATGAAATATGTGTTTCAAGTTCAATCTTTCTAACTGAATCTAATCCTTTATAGACTATAGACTCATGAGCCACATACCATGTAGCGAATGATAGAAATGCCTTCGTGGAATTTCGACGAATTTCACATGGGGTGAAGTGGATATTTGTTGGCAACAACTCACGGGTTGAAGTCAAAGGAATAGGAACATGTAAGTTAGTCATGCATGATGGAAAAACTTTACTACTACATGATGTATTGTTTGCTCCACAGATTCGTCGAAATTTAGTTTCTGTGTTGGTTTTGGTTAATTTAGGTTTCAATTTGAACTTCCATAAATTTGGTGTTGATTTGTACTTAGGTACAATACACTATGGTTCTGGTTATTTTCTGGATGGTTTTATTGTATTAATGTTGAATGTTTTAATCACAATTCCAGTTTTTCGTTTGTTACTTCATCTGTCAGTGATGATAGTGATGTAACTGTGTGGCATGCTAGACTTGGCCACATTGGCCAGCAAAGAATGAACAGATTAGCCAAAGAAGGCTTTTTGGGAAATATTGAGAAGGTAGATTTGTCAACCTGTGAATATTGCTTGACTGGAAAAACTGCGAGAAAACCATTTGGAAAATGGACTAGAGTAGAGTATCCATTACAATTAATCCATTCAGATATATGTGGCCCACTGAATGTCAGAGCAAGGCATGTAGCATCTTATTTCATCACATTCATAAATGATTTTACACGCTTTAGTTATGTCTATTTGATTGCTCATAAATCTGAAGCATTAGAATATTTTAAGAAATTTATGAATTTAACAGAAAATCAATTAGACAAGAAAATTAAAGCACTACGCACTGACCGTGGTCGTGAGTACTTATTTGATCAGTTCAGAGAATTATGTGATGAAAAAGGAATTAGTCGTCATTTGACTACTCATGCTACTCCTCAACAAAATGGAGTTGTAGAAAGAAGAAATAGAACTCTTCTTGAAATGATTAGGTCTATGATGACACAAACAAATTTGCCTATAACCTATTGGGGTGATGCATTATTAACTGCCACATATGTACTTAACCGAGTGCCATCAAAATCTATTTCCACCATACCATATGAGTTATGGACAGGTCGCAAACCAGATATTCACTTTCTGAAACCTTGGGGTTGTGCGGTCTATGTTCATGTGCGTTCTCACGAACATGGAAAGTTATGCCCAAGAGGAAAAAAAATAGTATCTTCATAAGATATTCTGAATAATCAAAATGGTATGTTTGCATAGGTGAACATGAAAGTGGAGGCGTGACAGAATTTGAATCACGAGATATCACATTTTAAGAAAATAATTTTCCTAAGCAGGAAGAGATAGGTCAAAATTTATCTCTATATGAAACTCAGGATCACATGGATAACATGATTGGTGAACACTCGGGTTTACCTAATTCAAGTGGGAGTGATGAGAGAAATTTGAGAAAACATGATGAATCCGTTTCACATGAATCTCAAGATGATGAATTAGTTTCACACGAGTCTCCTTTACGTGATGAATCTGTTTCACATGAATCTCAAAATGATGAATTAGTTTCACATGAGTCTCCTTGATGTGATCCAAGTGGGATTGATGTGCACGATCCAAATGGGAATAATATGGAAAGTGAGGAATTAGTTCCACCACTAGAATCCCAATTGCGGCGTAGTAATCGTATAGGCGTTCCTCGACATCGTTTCGATATCGAAGGAGAAACCTTTATGATTCTACCTCAAGAGGATGAAGAACTTAGAAACATAAAAGAGGCTCTTCAGTGTCCTGCGAAGGAAAAATGGATGAAAGCAATGAAAGACGAAATGGAGTCAATGAGGTCCAACCAAGTTTGGGAATTGGTTGATCTACCCAAAGGACGCAAAGCTATTAAGAACAAATGGGTTCTTAAAATAAAGCGTAATGCCGATGGCAATATCGAAAGATATAAAGCACGACTTGTAGCAAAAGGGTATACACAACATGAATGAATTGACTACGAAGAGACTTTTTCACCCGTTGTAAGGTTTACCTCAATTCGCTTGATTCTGGCTATAGTAGCAATCATGGATCTAGAATTACATCAAATGGATGTAAAAACTGCTTTTCTCAATGGAGATCTTGATGAAGAAATCTACATGGAACAACCAGTAGGTTTCATAAAAGAAAATGAAAAGGAGAAAATATGTAGATTTTTAAGTCTATATATGGTCTCAAGCAATCGTCTAGACAATGGTATATACGATTCCACAATACAATCATTTCGAATGATTTCACAATGACAGATGATGATCATTGTGTGTACACCAAGAGAGATAAAGATAAGTTCATTATCTTATCTTTGTACGTGGATGATATACTTATAGCTGGAAATGATAAGGAGTTTGTAAAACACATTAAAAATGATTATTATCTAACTTCGAGATGAAAGATATGGGTGAAGCTGCATATATTCTTGGGGTTAAGATCTCAAGAAATCGTTCAAAGAATTTATTATCTCTTTCACATGAGTCATACATAAAGAAAATTCTTGAACGCTTCTAAATGCAGGCTTGTAAACCCATTGATACTCCTATCACAAGAACTGAAGCTTTGAGTCGTAGATTGTGTCCTAAAACTCCACAAGAAAAGGAACAAATGAAGAAAATTCCTTATGCAAATGCAGTTGTAAGTTTAATGTACGCAATGTTGTGTACAAGACCTGATATCTGTTTCGCTGTTGGAATGGTAAGTAGATACCAATCCAATCTAGGACTAGCACATTGAAAAACAGTTAAAAGAATATTTAGGTATCTGAAAGGGACAACTGATTACTCATTGTGTTATCAAGGAAATGATATGCAATTGAGAGGCTATACTGATGCTGACTGGGGAGGAGATTTAGATGAAAGAAAATCTATCTCCGGTTTTGTTTTCTTGCTAAACAATGGTGCCATTTAATGGAGCAGTAAGAAACAATCTTGTATAGCCTTATCCACAATAAAAGCTGAATTTGTGGCCTTTTCATCGACAGTACAAGAGGCTGTGTGGTTGAAAAGGTTCTTGGATCATTTGGGTATATCAAATGAAGCTTCTGGTCCAGTATTAGTTAACTGTGATAATGAAGCAGCGATAGCCTACACAAAAGACCCAAAATTCCATTGTAAAACGAAATATATAGATACCGAATATAACTTTGCGAAAGACATAGTTGCACGAGAAGAGGTAAACATGAAGTACATTTCTACACAAGAAATGGTAGCAGATCCATTGACCAAGCCTGTTCCTAGAGATGTCTTTGTTAGACATGTAAAAACTCAGGGATTGCGTAGATGTTAATGTGCTTACATATTATTATGTGTTGTTTTTTCCCAATGATGTTTACTAATGTTAATACTCATTGATATTTATGTTCAATGCTTACATGTTATTATATTGATACATGTTTAAACAAATATACTATTAGTTAGTATGAGAAGTATGTCGGACAAGTGAATGATTGACCCTCTCACACGGGCAATCGCCTCCATTACTTTGTGTCAATGGGAGATGAGATAAATTTTTAAGCTAATTATCTGAGTGATAATTTAGAGAGCTCAAGCTTGAAAATTAAGTAATGTCGTTATGATGTCACTTTCTCTGTAATATGACCTAAGGTGAATAAGTTCGTTTCACCTTACTTGTCTTAATTTCAGATATGAGTTAGACATTGTGTTTTGTCTGAACTATAATCTGTACGGTATTTTATGAGACATGCGCTCCATGGGAAAGGAGAGAATACCGTAGCACATGTTTTCATACCATGTGTACATTTGCGACTATTGAAGGTAATACAAGTAAAGATCTCGGTCTTGATATTGTGTGAGACCCTTGAGATTATTTCAATCTCACATTGTACCCTTTAGACTCTTGTCTGCTTATCAAAACTTGGATTTGATGATCGCTATCTTGGAGTGTTACTGAAGGATCATGAGAGATTCGATCCGAAAGGACATCTCTGGAAAAGCGAATTGAATCAAGGTTGAGAGATTCGAGAAAAGAGAAAGATCATTATATGAGATATATCACATTAGCTTGTATTCACTGGTCGACCAATTATGTTGTTCTATGTGATCAAACATGATTGTGAATACAAAATAAATATTACATCCGAAAAGAGATCGCGAGATATTTAATGTGATAAATGATCGAGGATACTGCATACATAATCCACTATGGTTCTATCCATTTTTCGAGCAGCTATATATTCCTAACAGATGTATAGCAATTGAGCTCTCGAAATATGCTGGTCGCATGACACAATTGCTAAGTATGAATTATTCTTGTAGAGACAATAAAAACTGTTGATCCCATCATGTGTGAGTGGGAGATGTTGGAAATTATTAAGTAACAACAAAAGTTGTTAAATAACAACAATTAGTAAAATGTTAAATGAGGAACGAATGGTACACCCATCATGGTAACATTTTTGGAAGGGTTAGAGAAAATCATTATGCATCCAAATACATGTGATTACATAGTAATCAATGCATGTGATTACATAGTAATCAAGACTTACTTCCAAATGCATGTGAGCTAATAGGAAGTAATGCATGTGATGTTATAGTAACTTGATTTCCCTCCTATAAATAAGAGCATTTGCTTATTGAGTTAAACAATCAATTAAGTTTGATTAAGAGCTTCTATACAAGAAGAAAGATATGCAATTATGTTGTGATTAACTTAGGTTTATTTCAATTAGTTTGTAAATAAATCTAGGACTAGTAATACATGTTTGGTTAGATCATAAGAGGACAAATATGTAAATATATTAGAGATTATGTTTCCTAACACACACACACATATATATATATATATATATAATATATATATATATATATATATAAAGTAAATACAAAAATAGGAAAATTATTATTTATCCACCTGATAAATAACGTAAGTATCATTTATCATGAAAAATTTTGAAATTGTTCTTTTTTCCACTTGAAGTTTCAATTGTGTTAACTTTTTCACTTTTATGATGTGTAAAACGGATAATTTTCTTAGATTGAATGGATAATTTATAAATTTTCAATTTTATTAGTCGAAAAGTAAATAATTTTCAAATTATAGTTGGAAAAGATAAAAAATATAAAATTTTAATGATAAATAATACTTAATTTATTTTTCAGGTGGAAAAATGTAATTTTCCTAAAAAATAAAAGTGTTGTATCAGAAACGTAGCTTTGCTTTGCATCGTAAATATAACCCTATCTAATTCATTTGAGAATTAGTCAGGTCTACCTCGAGACAGATCATTGTAAGTCAAGATAATATATATAATTATTTTCAAGGCGAAAATAACATTACTTTTATTCAAGCGTGAGCATATTTAGAAGAAGAATTTTGTTCATTTTGCTGCTTTTTTTTTCCCCTGAGCAAGTCGTCAGCCTATAGTAGTGCCTAGCTATGAAAATTATATGTGCATGACTGGTCCATGAAATGTCACTGGTCCATGAAATGTCTCGGAAGAAGCGTGGTTTGATGGTGTTGAGTTCATGATCTGATCTTGAAAATCTGGATTCGAATTTAGGGAGTGTATTTTTTGTAACTCAGACCTGATAAATTCATAAGCAACTGGCTTTCAATTAAGTGTTTTTAAATGAGGAAAAGAAAAGTTAGATGAGTGGGGCAATAAAGACTTTAATGGCGTGGTCTCTGCTTCCCTTAGATAAAGAAAAATAATTGTGTAGGATTGATATAAGGATGATATGATACATTCATTCATTAATATTTTAATATATATATTAAATATGAAATTAAACAATAACAATAAAAACAGAAAATTATTGATTAACACATGTAATATATTTATTAGATAAATACTAATTAAGTCCGCTCTATATAAATTTACCCTTATTGCTATCATAAGTTATCTATTTAATTTCATAAACTGATTGCCTTTGAGCAACTTCTAACAGACCTTGATCTCTTTTCTTGTTATTATTTTATTATTTTGATTTCTTTGATAGAATAATAAATGTTTTATTCAACTGGTGAAATATGTTATGATATAGTTAATATACAAGAGATTTAGAAAATATTGATTTAGATTATTTAATTTATAAATTCATCAAATTCTCTGTCAAATGATATATTAGAATTCGAACCTATGACGTTAATGTAGAGAAAATAATATTTAGTTTTCTTCCTTGCAGTGGAAGAATTAACCACTCATCAGAGTATTTACATTTTTATGTTTAAGCTTGTAAATAAGAAATTGTTGGTAATTTTAAACAAATATAAGTGTATTAATGCAAAAGTTAGCATGCCATGAATCAAATTATCATATAATAAAATTTTTCTTCTCTTTTGAATTTATAATTGATCAGATTACAGTTGGTATAGTATCTAAATGATAGATTTTCATGTGGAAATTATCTTAGATATACTTACAAAACATATATTGAATTGATTGATGAGATAATTACTAATATATCCAATGACTTGAAATTCAACGTGGATGATTGATTTTTATTTATTTTTTGCTAATATTAAAACTGAAACTTCCTGCATCAAATAATTGATGACACAATTTAGATATTTGAGTCTATTTATTTACTTCCATAAAATTGAAAATAGATCGACTCGCAAAGGTAAATGGGGACTATAACCCTGATCCACTCATGTGGAAAGGGAAATTATCATGCTCGTAGGGGTGGATATTTCAGATTCGATTTATTTATCTTTTTTAAAAAAAATTTAATTTGATTTTCAAACTATTCGATTTTGAAGTTTGAACCATTTGTTTTTTGTCAAATTTTAGTTCGATTTGGTAAGGTTTGATATTCAATTTGGTTATGTTCGGTTTAGTTTGATTATGTTCGGATATCACCGTATTGGCTATAAAAAGTGATGTGCGCGGGCGTACCAGATGAGCGAAGACTTCTAATCAAACTATTCTAAAAATTTATGGGTTCTCTAAAAGCCTAAATGGGATAAGCAATTAGATTTTAGGAGGATTCTAATAAAGACAAAGAATTAAGAGCTATTAGAAATGGAATCTTTAATGGCATTGAATAAATTCTAATTACAGGAAAAAAAAAAAAGCTTGAGAGTGATTTAACTACATTGTTGGAATTAATTGAAACAAGCTTTGGTGTTTTTGTTGATTGTTTTCAGGTTTCTTTTTTTGGCTGTGCTCATTTGAATTTATTGCCTCTGAAAATAAATGTTGGAGTTGGTGCTTGAAGCGCTAATCCGAATAATGTATTATACATTATATTTTATTTTTTAATAATAAAATAACTACATTTTCATTTCAACCTTATTAATGACAATGTCATTATGCATATTAGATTGATATATAAATATGCTGAGAATGACATCGACCTTAGAATAGTCATGTAGTAATACTAGACACTGAGTGGTTTGACATTGAGATAATATCACTATTATAAACTATTCTTAAAATAAATATCCATAATCGTTGGTTTTGGAATATAATCGAATTCCTATAACTTAGAAGACTAGCACAAATCATATATTGGAATTGGAGTTCCAATGGTTTAACCCGATGTATCATGAGCAAATGAAGCTCGTATAGATATATGGGTATTCGTTGGAGCGAATATTGAAAGACTCACGAGTGATTCCTAATAGTTGAAAGTACACACCACCGTCAATAGGAATCTCCTCGAGTCGAGTAGCAAATGTGATCATTTGACTATATGATAGCATTGATTTTGTGTGTGATCCTCCACACTTTGATGCCATATATGTCAAAAACTTTTCATGGTCTGACCGTTAGATGTTCGTTGGGTGTGGACCGATGCACTCGTTAATCAAGTGCGTATCAAGATAGGATATGTCGGCCCGTATATGTACCATAAGAGGTTAATGTATTCAGATGATTAGTAACTATTCAAATGATTGTTATAAATCTCCTGTGATTAGGTGATTACTTTATTTTAAGTAATAGTATTAATATTGTTGGAGAATTATTGGATAGTCCGTCTTGTCAATATAGAGATGAATGAGTTCATATTACTTATGCTCAATACTGTAATTATTGTGATGGTGTACTTATGAAACTCATTAGTGCACATTGACAAGTATACACCTGAAATACGTCATTATCCAATACCGTCATTATTGTGAGGATAAGTAACGGTTCAAGACCAAAATTAGGAGTCACATGGATGTGATTGAACTTTAAGCTATACCTAATGAGTTTATAAAGGCAAAGACCGTCATTATTGTGAGGCTAGAGTAAATATCATGGGATCGATTTCCCGCTATGAAATTTTGATAATCAAATTTCTATTTTTTTGGTTGAGGGAGATTACGGAATTACGTAAAATAGTGGAATGACACTAATAGATTTTAAATCCATAATTGTATAAGTATTTTTATATTGAAATGAAAATATTAAGCTAGTGTTTAATTGTTGTCTTGTAGAGGGCTGCCGTAAATTTATTAGCACGACTTTTGGATTTCAATAAACTAAAAGGAGCCTCAAACTACTTAGAGTAGGAGATGAACATACGCTTTGTCTAGGAGTTGGAACGATTGAGGTAAGTTACGCTCAATCCAATGTTTGTCAAAATTATTCCTGATTTGCTTATACAATATATAGATGTACCAAATGCTTGGAGCATTATGAAAATACTCAAGAAATTGAGATATATCAGAGGTTTCAGGAATTGTTTCATGCTACGCTCAAGTATGAATGAGTGGTTAGCATTCATATTTTGAACATGACTGACCAGATCTGATATTTGGAATGCCATGACATTATGATTGATGAAAGGCTAGGCCGAAATCTGATTCTATCTTCTTTACCTGGTACATATGCTGGTTTTATGATGCATTAGATGCAAGCCACATATGAAGAGCTTCACAACACGTTACGCTCAACAAAACTTGATTTGAAGAAAATGAATCCCACTTTGTACCTCTATGGTGGAGAAAACTCTTCAAAGACTTCTAGAAAGTCTAAGAAGATTAAAATAAGAAATAAGAAGAAAGACTCAAAGAAACAAACTGCAAGACCACGTGTAGCTCGTGATGCATGTCTACATTGCCAAAAGTCTGGACACTAGAAACATGATTGTCTAGAGCTGAAAGGAAAAGCAAGAACCCCATGTACGCTTTGTATTTTTCCTATTATTGACATCTTATTAGCCTTAGATGTAAATAGTGGTTGGGTGTTAGACACTGGTAGTTGTGGACGCTGGATTTCGCCTTCGGTCGACAATCGAGATTTTGAATAAAGAGAGGCACTAGCGATACTGCAAAATAAAGTTGGAGTGAGCGGGGAGTTCCTACCTACCGGTGTGGTGGGTGCCGTTGGCACTCCAACACTCAAGTCAGTATTGAAGACGAGCATAAAGTAATGGAAGGGAAAAGTTTGAAGTTACCTTGACCTCTGTTGACTGCCGTGAGGATGGTGGGTTGGTGTTTTTTGGGAGCTCTAGAGAGACTGCTTGAGGGAAAAGGAAAAACCTCTTCTCACTCTAAATTCTACCTCCTTTTATAAATTATTTAGATATGGGCTTCATTAATACATTAAAAGCTTAACTCTTTGGTGTAAAAACAGCTAATCCCGTGGGGATCATTAATCATGTGGAAGACGTTTCTTTGGTTTGGTAGCTGGTAAATCAAGAGGTTGTTTGGTGGGCCTCTCCTTGGTGTGTGGGCCTGAAAGGTGTTCAATCAATTGGCCCAACTTTGGCCCACAAATTAATTATTTGTAGGAATTGGACTTTAGTTGAGGATAACTTAAGTCATGAAAGTTGGATACTATTAGGCATTTTGGGTTTTCATTGGTATCAAGCCCGATGCGAAATGATGATTTTACCATTGGCCCAAATTTAGCCCGTACAGTAGTCCCACTCATATTTGCAACTCCATACAAGCCATGAGAGTTAAAAGAAGGCTGAACAACAGGGAGATCCGGCTTAGAGTTGGGAATGGCGAGACATTGGATGTCAATGCCATATGAAATGTTATTCTAGATCTTCATAATGGATGTAAATTAATTTTACATGACTGTTATTATGTATCATCTCTTATCAGATAGATTATATCGTTACCGATATACTCACAAAGTGGTTCTTTACTCCCAAGTATAAGAGTGTCGAAGTAATAAAATAATCCGATAAGTCCGAGGTCAATCCACAATGAATAGATTTTGTAAAATAAAATAAAAATTCGAGTAAAAATAAAAAGACTTGATTGAAGTGATGTGCAATTTTTAAATTAAAATATAATAATAAATTAAAATATTGGGGCTAGAGGATCCACTCTTAATATTTTAAATATAGAGATATCTTACTTTTATAATATATAAATTATCATTATTACCCAGTGTAGGCACTGCATTTTTGCATTAAGCCCAATGATGAGCCTCGCATGGAGGCACTACCTGAAAAGTTACGGAAGTCGCGGGAAATGAATGCCGGAAGGAAAAACTGCAAAATTAGCACCTCACTGGATTCAGACTCACTAACCCGCCGCGGATTCGCTCAGCCGCTGTTTTAAACCTTAGCCTCGGCCCAAAACCCCCGCAATCCATGCCACACACGCCCACACCACACAAGGCCCATACAACCCATCCACAAAGCCCACACGCCCAAGCCTTCCCAAATTAAAAAATCCCATGCAAAACACATGTGCAAAATCCCCTCAAATCACCTTCCAATTTAACAAGATTGAGAATCCCATCCTCACCAAAATTCATAAGATTCTTTCCAAAATAAATATTCCCCAAAATTGAATAATTTATTTCCTTACTTAGGAGATCCATTGTCACTATAAATTGAAGACCAAATAACACAAAGAAACCCTAGACACTTTTCTTATACCTTCACGGCAACACTTTCTTCTCTCAACTCTTTCACGGTTACACCTCACACAGCCCACAAACTAAGCCAAAACGTGAAACAAAGCAATCAAACTCACTCATCAGCCAACTCACACACACACGCAGCAACAGACTGCTCAAACTCACGAACAACAAAGCCATGACCAAACACAAACAATAAAGCCACGATCAAACACAAAACAACAAAGCCACCCATAAGCCTCAGCCACGTGAAGACAAGAAACCCACCAAACACACACTCGACATCATCACACAAAGAACCAGCCACCCCCTCCACCGATTAAAACATCGACAAAGCTAAGCCTTTCACCCACGATTAAGCAAATCAAGCCAATAAAAAACAAATACCCCTCCCTGACCGACACAAAACATCAACAAAACTAAGCCCTGACCGACACAAAACAAAGCAACAAATAAGCCCTCAACCGAACACAAACAGCAGCCCTCAACCGAATACACCCCAAAACAGCCCCTAAAATCACACCAAAACAGCCCCCAAAATCACACCAAAACAATGAAGAAAACCGCAAAAATAGTGAAGAAAACAGCAGCCCAAAATAGTAAAAATAGCAGACAAAAATAGCAAAACAGCGAGCAGAAATAGTGAACAGCGAGCCGAAACAGCGAACCAGCAAACCAGAAAAATAGCGAAGCTTTAATCCTTCCGGTGACGTCCCAACACTCTCCCGAGAAGCGACTTAAAAGGTAAGACCTGAGGGCACCCTTTACTAATATTTATTTTGCTACTCTGGATGCGGCATGCTTGGTTGGACATGAAATACGTCCAGCTGGGCATGCGAGGTCCTATATTAAAAAACGGCCAAATCTTTTGGTCTCATCTTCTTTCTTTTATTTTGTTATTTACCTTTCTTATCCATTTACTGTTATTTATTCTTCCGCACTTAGTTTCATATTTTATCTTTATTTTATTATTCCGCATTTACTTTATTGTTCATCTTTATTTTATTACTTCACATTTACTTTATCGCTCATATTTATTTTATTACTTCGTATTTACTTTATCGCTCATATTTATTTATTATTTCGCATTTATATTACTGTTTACCTTTATGTTATTTTATCGCATTTACCTTATCATTTAGATTTTTTTGTCTATTTACTTTTGCTTATGTTTTTGCTATATTATTTCGCATTTACTTTCATGTATGTCTACATTGTGTCAATGTTTATGCTTGTTATCCCTTGTGGTATATCGGATGGAAACCCAGACGTAAATTCCGTAGCCGAATCCGAATGGACGGTAGTGCGGCTTGTACTTGAGATACAACTCCACGTATCACTCAGGAAATACTCGCATATGCACGACTAACCCTCCTTTTATTCGCTATTTATTTGTTAACGCTTTTCCCGCTTTTGACTGTTTATTATAATTTTCATTATCACATTTCTTAATTTTATTTTCTGTTATTTATATTCATGCTTATGGGTGTGCAAATGTGTGTTTATTTGAATTATCTTGCATGAACTGAATAAGACTTGGCTATACCATTGTGTGAACCCGTCCATTATACTGGCATAAGTAATGGACCATTCCGAACCCAACGGTTTGAGGTCTTCCCTTGCGAGGGGTGAGTACGGCCTTAAATTATTTCCCAGTTCACGCTGGGTGGCGACTCCTTTATTCTTCGATTTAGTCCCCCGTGGGCTACCCCATACTCTCTACGGGCTGCGAGCCCAACAATGTTGTGGTCGTTGAGCATCATAGGCATAACGGTAAACCCTACTTCACTCCTACAGATGGCGACTCCACTGGGGATAGAGAATCGGTCCCGAAACAATGCCTTGTAGTGTCCGTGGCTTTGGCTTTGGCTACCCAAGTCTCATATATTTTGCATACCCTTTTTACCTCGATGGTGTCATGTATCGTGAAGTCACTTTCACTCATGGCAGCAGATAGTTATGTGGCATCATCACTCGTTGGCACGTACCTTAGGGTATAAAAAAGGCGCCCTCACTTGGTCGCTCGAACCCTTGAGTAGAGAGACCTAGTTGTGAGCAACCCTTCGCTGGTAAGAGCCTTTATCTATACCTTTATAAGCCCATATGAACCATAGTTGTATGTCCTATAGAAGCCATCCCTTATACTTGTGTTTGGGACCATTGTCATTTGGATTCATTTGGACCTCTCGTCATAAGATACGAACTTGTTGGGCCATTTAAACTGAGACAAGTTTATATCTTATGACAATTGGGCCAAAAGTTTTCAAAATGACGATGGGCCACCTTGTTTTTGGGCCCCCTATCATTTGAGGTTATTTAGCCACGTTATCGCAAAAGTGTAAACTTGTTGGGCCTTTTCAACTGGGAAAAATTTGCACCTCGCAATAATCTGATTAAACGCCTTAAAATGATAATGGGCCAACTTGTATGAAAACCTTGATGGGCTTAGAAGGTCCAAACATGATCCGAATATGCCAGACGCATGAGTCCGATATCCTCACTGGCTTTCATCCAGGAAGGATACGCCTTGTTACAACATATTTGTATACTTTTGGATATCTCCAAGTCCATCCCCACAACCGTGATTACCGAAGGCCCAATTTGTCATTTCTAGACAATGACACGATCCCCATAATAGGCTTAGTCAATATTGTAAATGGGCGATCTTTGTCTTTTACCGATGGAAAGGGACTAAGGTAGCCAA
>SKCR01024357.1:0-90739 GCA_019454045.1 Zanthoxylum bungeanum
TTGATGAGCATAATCTCAAAGGGGAAAACTACAATGACTGGTTTAGAAACCTTAAAATTGTCTTACGACAAGAAAATATTTTCTATGTTCTTGAAAGATCATTTCCCCCTGAACCCGCAGAAGATGCTGACCAAAATATATTCGATGCTTGGAAGAAACATGTCGATGATGATGAGCAAGCAATTTGCATAATGCTTGGCTCTATGTCGGATGAACTTCAGAAAACTCACGAATAAATGGATGCTCAAACCATCATCTTTCACTTGAAGGAGTTGTATGCAACTTCTGTTCATACCGTGAGATTCCAAGTGTCATGTGCCTTATTCCAAACAAGGTATAAGGAAGGATCTGTTAGTGGACATGTGCTTAAGATGATTGGCCACATTGAAAAATTGGCCAACCTCGGGTTCATCATGGATCATGAGATATGTCAGGATCTAATTCTTCAGTCCTTACCAAAAGAATTCTCTAACTTTATTATGCAGTTTCATCTGTCTGATAAAGAAGCTACTTTAGCAGAATTGCATAATCTGATAAAGCAAGCAGAGAATGACTTGAAACCGGAGCTTAAAACCTCCGTCATGCTTACGGGTACGGACCTGAAGCCATGAGGCCCAAAGAAAAATAAGGGCAAGGACAAGGCTCCAGATCACCTAAAAACGAATGGTAAGGTGGAGAAGAAAAAGGGAAAGGGGAAATGTTTCTTTTGTGGAAAGAATGGTCATTGGAAGAAAGATTGCAGATCCTTGAAATCCAAGGAAGCTAGGGAAGCTCAAGAAGTCCAATGTTTCAGGTATGGTGTATATGATTGAACTATATTCTAAAAAATCTGAACCTTCTACTTGGGTGCTTGACACCGATTTTGGGACTCACTTGTGTAAAAATGTGCAGGGCCTGAGAAACAATAGGAGACTCTATCATGGGGAGGTTGACTTACGCATGGGTAATGGAGCAAAACTGGTTACATTGTGCATGGGGACTTATTCATTAGTTTTTCCGAATGGTTTAGTTTTAGACTTAAAAGATTGTGTTTATGTACCTTCTCTAGTAAAGAACATCATTTCAATTTCTTCTTTATGTAATAAAGGCTTTTCATGCCTAACAAGTTGTAATGAATGTTCTATTTATTTCAATGAAATAAAATATGGAGATGGTATTTTGAATAATGGTATCTATGTCTTACAAACTAACAAAGAATGTCCAACCTCTAATATATACAATGTTAACTCGAATAATCTCAATGAATCACTTCTATGGCACAGTCGCTTAGGTCATATCAATGAAACAAGATTAACTAAGCTACATAAGGATGGGTATTTCAAACCCTTCAAATATAAACCTTATGGAACTTGTGATTCTTGTTTACTTGGTAAAATGACCAAATTACCCTTCAAAGGTAAAGGACAACGTGCAGCGGAGACATTAGAACTCATACACTCTGATGTATGCGGACCAATGTTAGTCACCGCTAGAGGTGAATTCTCCTACTTCATTACCTTTATCGATGATCACTCGCGATATGGGTATGTGTACCTTATGGGGTACAAATCTGAAGCCTTTGAGAAATTCAAAGACTTCAAAGCTGAAGTAAAAAAACAGTTTAATAAAAGTATTAAGTCACTAAGGTCTGACCGAGGTGGTGAATACTTAAGCAACGGATTTCAAGATTACTTGAGAGAAAATGGCATTTTTTCCCAGTGGACTCCTCCGAGAACTCCACAACATAATGGGGTCTCCGAAAGGAGAAATCGGACATTATTAAATATGGTTCAATCAATGATGCCAGGCACGGATCTACCTCTTTCATTTTGGGGTCTTGCTTTAGAAACTGCAACACTACTACTAAACCAAGTTTCTTCCAAGACTGTTAGTCAAACACCATATGAGTTATGGTCTAGGAAACGTCCTACTCTTAGTTATCTAAGAGTTTGGGGATGTGACGCATATGTCAAGCTCACACAAACTAAAAAATTGGATGATAGGACAGTTAAATGTAAGTTTGTAGGATAAGCCTTGAACTCAAGAGCATACGTGTTCTACGTCCCAAACGAACAAAGAACATTTGTCTCACGAAATGCTAAATTTCTAGAGAATGAATTCCTTCTCAAGAAATATAGTGGGAGTAGACTTGACCTCGATGAGGTACGAGAATAACAAACTAACATAGAACTAAACCCCAGGCCCCTCAAAAGGGCAGCGACAGAACAACCACAAGGTTATGAACTCAGAAGGTCTGGTAGGGAAAGACATGAGCCTGAAAGATATGGTTTCCTTATTGATGAGGAACATGATCAGGTCATTGATAATGAGGATCCCACCAGTTATGACGAAGCAATGCGTGACATTGATTCAGTCAAGTGGCTTGAGGCCATGAAATCCGAAATAGACTCTATGTATCATAATCAAGTCTGGGACTTGGTAGATTCACCTGAAGGAATAAAACCCATAGGCTGCAAGTGGATTTACAAGTGTAAAACTGATGCAGAAGGCAACATCCAAACCTATAAGGCTAGGTTGGTGGCGAAAGGTTATAGACAAATCCAAGGAATTGACTATGAGGAAACCTTCTCGCATGTTGCAATGATAAAGTCCATTCGAATTTTACTGGCACTAGCTGCACACTTTGATTATGAGATTTGGAAGATGGATGTCAAAACAACTTTCCTTAATGGGAACCTCGTAGAGGAAGTCTATATGACACAACCTGAGGGGTTTGCATCTAAGGATGATCATAATAAAGTATGCAAGCTTAAACGATCCATTTATGGACTCAAGCAAGCCTTCAGAAGTTGGAATATACGATTTGATGAGACAATTAAAGAATTTGACTTCATCAAAAATGTAGACGAGCCTTGTGTTTACAGGAAAAATAGTGGGAGTGCTGTTGTATTTCTTCTATTATATGTCGATGACATATTAATCATCGGGAATGATATTCCCATGATGCAAGCCACCAGCAATGGTTATCTCAGAATTTCTCCATGAAAGATTTGGGAGAAGCAGCCTACATCCTCGGTATTAAGATCTACCATGATAGATCTAAGAGGCTGCTAGGACTTTCTCAATCTACGTACATAGATAAAGTTTTGAAAAGATTCAAAATGGAAGATTCCAAAAGAGGTAATTTACCTACTTGTCATGGAATCAAATTATCTAAGGAGCAATGTCCACATACTTCTTCAGATAGAGAGCGTATGAGTAGGATCCCTTATGCTTCAGCAATAGGGTCGATCATGTATGCCATGCTATGTACAAGACCTGATGTCTCTTATGCTCTTAGCATAACGAGCAGGGATCAGGAAAATCCTGGTGGGCAACACTGGGAAGCTGTCAAAACAATCCTCAAGTATCTAAGAAGAACTAAGGATATATTTTTGACATACGGAGACTGTTCTGAGATGAAAGTCATTGGTTAATGTGATGCGAGCTTTCAAACCGATAGGGATGACAGCAGATCGCAAACAGGATATCTGTTTACTTTGAATGGCGGTGCTGTCAGTTGAAAAAGCTCAAAGCAATCAACTACAGCAGACTCCACCACTAAAGCCGAGTATATTACTGCATCTGAGGCAGCTAAAGAAGCAGTCTGGATAAAGAAGTTCATCACGGAACTGGAAGTACTTCCCGCGATAAAGAATGACATCACGATGTACTGTGACAACACGGGCGCTATTGCTCAATCAAAGGAACCAAGGTCCCACCAAAAATCCAAGCATGTACTCAGGCGATTTCATCTCATCAGGGAGATTTTTGAGAGAAAAGAAGTTATTATAGAGAAAATACTCACAGAAGATAATCTTGCAGATTCTCTGACTAAAGGGCTGACTCAACAAAAGCATGATAGGCACACCCGAGAGTATGGTGTCCAGATTCATACTAGTTGGCTATAGTGCAAGTGGGAGATTGTTAGGAATGTGCCATATACCCAACTTGTGGATGGGCTATTTGTACATGTATTTGTAATATTTTCATTAATTAATAAAATGGCAATCTTTATTATACGTGTCTTACATAACTTATATGAATCATCAACACTGTAATAAATCCCTTGGAGTAATAAGACGATGGCTTCCACGCCTTATGAGAATCATTACTCTTAAATGTTCTTAGTCATAGTTTTGTGAATAACATGGGCTTTCACAAAGCGGAGAGACTAGCATGATGATATGATCCGCCCTTAAGTGGGGTAGCCGATCCCATAGGCTACTAGTGGAGATCCGTCCGCTTGGTGTATCACATGGATGCATGAGTTGCTCTTGTCCATCGAACTGACCGCCGAAAGTTTTCATATGAAGTGTTTATCCCATGTGTCTGTGAGAACTTTCATGTATCGATTATATGACTAGTCCTTAGACTTGAGGTCTTTACAATCTTATGTGTGGATCAAATAACTTTGACATTCTCCTTCCCCGGTTCAAAAGATTCGGTTATAAGGGTATGATTGGGTCATTTGTTGAAACACATGAAGCTTGTAAAGATACAACAGAGAATCGCCACTCTCTCGGATAATATTTTCTTATAAGAGTAGTATTCCAGTTCGCGGGTTGATATGTGTGATCAGTGCTTGAGACTGTGGCCACAGCGGAAGAATCATGTGAGATTCTTGGGTTAACACGATTCATAACACTATCAACATCATAGTTTTGACCATATGGGTAGACATTTTCCGTACCCTAAGTCAATAGGTGGGGATATAGTGAGGTGAGAGACCGTATCATATGTAAATCACATACAAAATGGGTATATATATCTTTCCTTCTCATTTGGGGGCATTGGCATGTTGCTAGATGTCAACTTTGGTCATTGAAATCGAACGACCATCTGATCGGAGGATAATTTATGTTCGATTAGATTATCACGATTCATTTCATGTCCAACTTGAGGGGAACCCAAAAGGTCACACACAACAAAGTCGAAATCAATGGTTAACAGTGCACAGTACATATTTAACAGCATATATGATTGCTGTAAGAATTGTTCATAAATAGTTCAATGTGTTTAATTATTGAACAGATCATTTATGAGGTTCCATAGTGGCTTAAAGATTGGTAAATGACGATAGGGGCACTTTTGGAATTGGAATAAATAAAAATAGAAAAAAAAAAAGTTACTATTCACGTGAATAGTAATGAGTGAATAGTAATGAGTGAATAGTAAATTTTTTAATTTTTTTTGTTATTTGTTTTGAATTCCAATTCGGCCCAAACACTTATTAGGGTTTTATAATCTCATTAAACCGCTAAATTAAGATCCAATGGCTAAGATTAAATTAGTTTTTATCCCACATCAGATTCTTAATTAACTTTGTTGTCTTTGGAGCACTATATAAACCCAAAGAATTCTTCACAAATCTTTGCACCAAATATTTCATATCTTGGGTTTATATAAGTGAGCAACTCTAAAGTTTAAGAGTAAGCCACTGATTTTGAGGATCCTTAAGTCTAATTGACTAGAGAAACCTCGAGTTAAAAGTTTTGAGGTATTTGCCTAGGCTAGCACCAAGGGAAAAATATATGTGCACTCAAGGCGTAGTCTTGCCGTTGAGTTTTGCCTTTGGTGTGTGCATCTTTGGAGGCCACACACTTGGGTGGCTATTTGGAACGTAGAAAAGCTTGTAGATTGGAGGGAGGATTGGAGGAATCTACGGTTCAAGTAAGTTATTTCTCTTTCTTTATTTTAATTAGAGTTCTTATGATAGTTAGCATGTTTAGGTTTATGTTCTTTGCATGTTTTATGAGTTTTATGCTTAGAATATTTAGTAACATGCCTAGGCTTGTAGAATAATCAAAACAAATGGGTCTTAGGAAAAGGGAAAGCGGTACATAATTTTAATTTTTCCGCTGCGCACTCGTGACCGCTTCCCAAAACTGTATTCCTATGATAATTGATTTAAGTTAAACTCATTAAGTTCAGGTTCTGATTATGCATACGTCTGTCCTGCAGATATATTCTTATCTTGCGCGGAAATCGATTTAGTGAATGCGATCACGTGCTATTAATTCCCAAGGCTAAACCCACATTCTCTTTTCCAAGTTTTGGGGGTTTACCAAACCTATTCTATTGGTGATCAGGAAATAGAACGCATTAAGAATAGAGGATAATAAATAATTCAGTAACAAACTCAAAAGAATAAAAAGATACAACTTGAATTAACGATTGTGCATAGGATCTATTATAATGCCAGACTAATGAATTAGTTACACATGATTATCATTAAACACAAACAATTCATTATTACAAAGCGAAAACTCATAAAAATAAAATTGGAATTAGAAAAGGAAGAAAAAACTTGTTTTGTAATTTTCTACTTTAATCTCCAGCTAGGATGGTAATTTGGTTATTGCCTTATTTTATGTATTTTTCTCTGCTTTGTGCTCTCGAAAGTATGATTATTTAGGTTTAGGCTGGACTCATTTTTTTATAGGGGCTTATGAGAGCTTTCATTCTTAAGAAATTAGACTGATGAGCTAAGCTGGGCTCAATCTTGAGGCAGCAACAAACAAACATGAGAAATAGCTTTGTGAGTGATGTCTAAGCTCGGGACAATTGCCTAATTTTAGGCATCATCAATAACTCTGCGCAAAAGAAATAAATGGCATTGGCATATGCCTTCCTGTAACCGTTTACGCATTATCTGTAAGAGCAAACAAATTTCCATTCAAATTTATCATGAGTCCTTGAACCTTAACATCTTCAAATTGTCTACAAGGGTTGCTATGAAGGAAAACAAAATTACATTTCTGACTCTGCAGGTGGGACATGCATGACACCACGAAATCAAAAATTAACTTTGGTGGCATGGGTGTGAGGGGGGAAAGAAGAAACTAAAAACCTCAGAAAAATAAACAAAATCTTAATGGAAGATGCTAAAAGCCCTTCATCAGACATAAGTCTCAGTATCCCCATCATTAGCTTGCTGGATTATACACGAGCTTATGCTTGCCAACCCATTTGGTTGCTGCATATAATTCTCTAATGGCAAGCTGGCTGCTTGGTCAAGGGTCATGATACTCACTCTTGGCTCATCAGGTTGCATTTCCTCGTGATTGGGATGACAATTCAGGTCTAGGTCTTTCTGTGTGCCTCTAGTCTCAGCCATCTCTGCTTGACTTTTACTCTGGCTTATTTCATTGTCAGAGTGACTCGTATGCACTGATTCATTTTTCACGGAACCATTCATTTCTGATTCACCCTTCTGGTCATTGTGGCTCTTCTGGGCAACCTCCGCAGCTTCACGTTCTGATTGGCGTCTCTTCTTCCTCAGCATGAGAGTTTTAAATCGGCGTTTTACAGTCATGCACACATTGCATATGCAAGTGGGTTTGTGCTTTCCTTTGCCACTTGGAGGCTGAATGCATACAATGCAAGTACAGCCAGGACGATGCCGAGGATGTCTGGTAGTGGCTCCAACTGAAGAAGGCTCACCTGAGTCCCCTGCATCATCTCCTAGAACTGCAGCAGTAGCCAGAGCATCTAAGCCAGAAGGCTCATCTTCTTGGGCTGGCCTATGGTTTTCTACTATTTTACGCTTCTTGGAATCTGAGCAAAATGTACAAAGAAATATATAAGAAAGTATGTTGAAATTCTTCAAGGGTAAACAATTAAGCATTCGACAGAGAAAAATAGTGATGTCATGATTAATGAATACAAGGGCTTTCCATGAGACAGTTATCAGTGACATGTTTGACAAGATTACCTGGCAATTTATACTGTAAGTATTAAAAAAAGCTATCTAACCACTATTGACGTCCGTGAGCATCCAAATGCAGCACGCATTACTCATACCACTGATGAACAAATCACAGGAATAACACAAGCATGCAACATGTATTAAAGCATGCTACATTGCTACTAAACAGAAAAAAACGGCTATATCCATAGGTTTTACTCGTAGCAAGATTGACTGAAGAATTATTATTTATTTGTTATAAGCATTTCTATCAGAAATACTGCTATATTACTCTAATTTCTAATGCACTCCTCTGACCCTGTCACTGGCTATAAAATTCTTCATGTATTCCAAGGTTTTACTCGAATGCAGCAAGATTGGCAAAAATTATTTAACATTAGCATTTCTATCAGAAATACTGATTTACTACTCTGATCTCTAATGCCCTCCTCTGAGCTTGTGATGGGCTATAGAACTTCCGCTTGAATACAAAAGACGGATGCTTGACTCATACCTCTACCCACTCTGAGGAGATTCACCAAATCCTTCTGAATCATCTCCTCTGCCGCAGAACATGAACACCTAGGAGCATGTCATAAATAACAGACCAACCATCAATCTCATGAGTATTTTTTGTATAAAACATTTGGCAAAAATGAAATTACAGAAAAATGTTGCACCTGATTGAATCCCAGACATTATCCGAACATGTCCATTTTGGAGGGAGAAGAACATCCATCGGCAATTTTCGCCATTTGGAGCAGTTATCACATTCAGCCCATTGTTCCTGTTCCCTGAACAAAGTTCTTGACAATTCAGCACAAGATGAATATATTTAGCATAAACTGGAGTGCAAGATGTGATTTACCAGAGATGAGAAATGGAATTAAAAGGATAGCCTTGACATAGTGACAACATATTGTCCCCTCTAGGAGCAATGTCATTATTCATTCTTCATATGCAAGGTTCAAGGGAATAGAACAATAAAGCAAGGTACATGCAACGGAAAAAGAGAATAAAAGTGGGAAGGATGACCTCATTAGCTCTGAAGTCACAAGTTCTCTCTCATTTTGTCCCAACTTCTAATGGTTTAAGGAGGGGTAACAGAGTGAAAGCATGTAGTTAGGGTCCACTCTACTGCATATCAAAATTGGATAAAGCACTACCATGCCTTTGCCATTTGAAAATTTAGTACTTTCAGATAAAAGGACCTAGCCCTTAATATTCTTGAGACAATTTACTCTATTATAATTTATATGTCCCAAACATTCAATGCCATTCGAGGCAAACTTGGATGAAGCCTTCTCCTCAAGTCAGAACTCTTATATGATCCAGTGAGAATATATAAATAGTTTACTACCACCTATCAAGTTTTGCAACATTCCAGATATGTAATTGACAAATGTATGCAACATATCTAGAGTCCTTACCCAGATGGCCCGGCAGTGCATACAGTTCTCTTTCCGAAAACTGGGGGCTCCTAATTACATGAACAAAATTAGTTACATATCTACTCAGGAAAGAATGAAATTTGAAATTCAACTGGAATCTGTTGCAACTTGATATTAAATATCATATTAATAAACAAACAAAATCATAGAATGCAATACTTACGTCATACTCTTCAAATTCAAGGTCCTCAATTGTGACAATGCTACATTTGGCAGTCGGGGGTGGTCGAAGCAAGTCTTGTGCTTCTTCCCATGTAAGTCTGAGCTCCAAAGCTTCTTTACTGTGCATTAACAACCTCTTACTTTTGGACCCAATATTTCGAGTCCTCTTCTTCTCCGTGCTCGGCACAGATTTCTGTGGTGAATCCTCATTTGTCTTCCGTTCATTGTCCTCACTTTTATACCAACCAATACCCCCTTCAGCTAAACTCAAATGATCAGACAGAGCATTTATATGACGGTCCTTGTCCTTGCTTCCTTTCAGTCTTTGAAAAAGACCAGAATAATCTCTTACTGTAGGCAGATTCTCAGTAACACCAGAAAGCGAACTTTCCGCAGGAGTGCCATTTGATAGGGCAGATGTTTGAGCATCCTGTTAATGTAATGACTATCTGTAACTTATACATGACTTCCTAAAAGAACAAGAAAGTTCTAAATAATGCACATAAAGGGTAAAATATACTTATGAAGCTCGACCTGCGTGTCTCCTGAGTTTGATGCTTTCCGAAACCCCATTATAAGTTTGCCTCCAGGATCTATCCGACTAAATATTACTACAATCGAAAAGATAAAAATAAGAAAGAGGAAATATTTGATGCAACTATGGATTTCCAAAAGAAAACATTCAAAAGCTAGCAGACATGTAAACATGCATCTCAATGTTTTAATGATCGAATAATATAGACATGAATGCCAAGGCATACTTCACCTACAAAATTCTAGACGTCAACTATTAGTATACTATTAGTATTAGTATAAATAGCATCAGACAGTTTCAGATAAATTTACAGATATGAAAACAGACAAATACAAAATGTGTCAGACTCACATAAGTTAACTACTGAAGTTCTCAAATGATATATGGTCATAAGAAACAATTAATTTAAGCAAACTGTCCAAAACTAATTGCAGGAAAAGAGAGATAACCTATTAACATTCAACAAAACAAAAGATATATAAATAAATCTAAGAAAAATAAATAATAACAAAAAACAGTTCTGTTAGAAGAACAAGTAAACCATTCTACTATCCAAACATGTACTTTAGGCAAATTTCAAAATTTATAGTTCCTACAATCTCAAGAAACCGATACCAGCACCGCCTACTCCATCAATCAGCTTAAGCACAAATCAGTCCATGGAAACATCTTTTTAAATGATACTAACATATAACCACATAAAATAAAGTAATTTGCAAAAGATATTGACGACCAGGAACTATATATCATCTCTAAATAAGAAGGGAATGAATCATACCAATATCACCAGCTCGTAATTGCATAGACTGTATGCAAGGGGTTACACCCTCTAAAACATACATCCTGCTGTTGTTGTTGGGCCAAAATCTGAACTGAAACACCCACTCTTTCCCTTTCACGTCTTGAACCCTCAAAGGAACGCCTTCTGATTGAGAAATAGGAGGAAAATATGCCTGCATTGGATTCCATTTCATACTAATGCGCAGTGGAAAAGAAAGATATAGAGAAGGGAAAGCGAAAACAAAACAATGAAAGGGAGTATTCTTTGAAACCTACTTCGGCACACGCTTTAGGGAGAACCAAACGACCAATTCTACCGGCATCACTGGCACTTAGAATCTTCTCAAACAGTGGTACAATAGTGGAATTCAAGCTTAAAAATACAAAGTTAAGGTAAACAACACTAAATCAACAAATAACAGAAAAGCAAATGTCATCTCTGAAGTAAATGTCATTATGACAAAGGAAATTTATAATGAAATAGATGAAACAAAAATGGATACTCTCCAGAAAGTTGTTGGAGCTCTTGATCAGTAATCCTTGGCCAGTATCGAGGAAGTAAATGATTTTTACCCCGGCCCTCAGCAGGTGGTCTCGCAATCCGAATTTGAGAAGCAGTTCTTTTATTTGTCTCAGAACTTATGGTAAGGCCAGTTTTAGGGGGTTTGGGTAAAATTGGGCAAGGCCGTTGACCTTGCTGAGAGGGAGGAGGTGCTTTGCATGGTTCCCTTCCATCAGCAGCCCCATTAGAAAAGGGTAGTGCAAAATTTGAACTCCCTGCTGGCACTGCCAAACTCATACTCAAAGACGGCTGAACAAGTGACTCATGCATATCTCCAATGTCTAACATAGATCCACTAATGTCTGGCTTGGTAAATTTAGATGACCCAGAAGATAGTTGAGTTGTACTAGAAAATCCTGGACCAACTTCAGCAAATGGAAGCATGACCTCTTCCCATTTGTCTTTCCTAAGCGGCACATTTGTATCTCCCCTCTGAGATGGATCCAGGAAATTGGGTTCATTAGCTTCCATAATTCTGCACAACTGTATTAATTTCCCTTCAGCAGTGTCGTCACCAACCATTCTATTTTCAACTATCGGGGTTCGTGTGTCATCAGCATCATTTATTGTCAGCATACCAGATCCATTAGGAATTTCATCCCTCTGGACCTGCAAGGAGAAAATAATAGGTGACATTAAAAAGAATTACTGCTAAGAAACCCTTAATCTGCAAACTCTTCAGGGGAGAAAAACAAACCACAAACGACAAATAAGTGAAAATAAGCAAGCATTGGTTTTGTCACACACTTATTTAATATGCCGTTCAATTTACAGAACATCTGAACTAACTCCAAGGTCAAGGCCAAAGATATAATATTGCACCTTTATGTTTGAATCAGAAAGTCCAGCTGCATGGCTTTGACAAAGATATAGGTGAATCAGAGCTATAATAAACATTAAAAAAGTGATTCTACTACAGCCCTTATAACTATGTTCCCAACTTCCAAACCAAATAATTATATTTTACATTTAAACAAAACGCAGCACTTTATGTTCTCATACTTAAATTAATAAAGCTCAAAAAGGCAATTAGACATTACACAATGTCATCGTGCAACATAAACAATCAGAATTCATCTTACCAAATGAAGTTGAGAGCTCATTGCACAGCTCCTACACCCAACTCCTCCAAAATCCAAGAGCTCAACAAAATATTTCGAGGCTCTACATCCACAGTGGAGACGCTGGCATGGCAAAAGAGAATCAATTAGGGTTGAAAAGCTCAAGACAGAGAAACAACAAATGTAATACAGTTAATTAGACCATTAGTTACCTTGTTGCAGAAATGGCATTTCCTCCAACCAGGTTCCTCTAAGTGGAACGTATTACAGAAGACAAAACTCGCATAGGCAGATCTAAAGTACATGCAATTCCAAACCCGGAAGAAACAACAAAAATCAACGCAAGAGAAAAGAACAAATAAAACACTGCTATCGTAGTAACAAATGTTTAAATAAATCGTTTTAAAACCAGAAAGAAGTTGTACAAATATTTCTTTGCTGTCGGTAGAGATGTATCTGAATATACGAGTAGAATGTCAATTAGTGACTTTTAACTTGTAAAGTTATAGTTAAAATGGACCAAGGAAGGAAACAAAACTATCAAGCAACAGAGTAATAAAACTAATGCATTATAAAAAGTCAAAAATGGTACCAAGAAATTTCTAAGAAGCCATATAGCTCATAAACGCCATGTAGAAATACAGAGCAGGTAGGTCACAAACTCGACGTGCTGTTTGCTCTTATACCAATTGTTATAAACTCATAGTATAACTCATCCTTAAAAACCGCTTATAGGGAGAGGATTTTCATGGGCTTATATTTTCATTTATATTGTTCTATTGAGTTGAGATCATAACGAATTGAACTTAGAGCTGCTATTCTACTCACAGCCTCACATAAATTTATTTTAATACATTATCCGTGGCTAAGGACTGAAGACTTAATTTTGGGGAAAGTATAGGACCAATGTTGATTCTAAAGAATAAAAATTAACAAACTACGCTGACTACAATTAGACCAATAATCAGTAGCTAAATCATAATGTTGATATTTATATTTCAATGAAGCAAATATATAGCAAAATTTGCACATTTTTTTTAAAGCAACCACAAAAATTGCATTACTGAGGGGAAAATTTTCAAATTTCCAACGCCGAATTTGAAGGGGAAAAAAAAAACATATCTAAAAGCATAAATTAAAACAAAAAATTAAATTTGATCAAAAGAACAAGTACCCGCAACTGTAGCAGAGATCAGCCGATACACCAGATCGCAAAGGCCACCCTTTTTTCCATTCATGGGTGTCAGTCGTTCTACATTTTATATTCATGCAAATCCTCGGCCCCATTATTAATGCTAAAATTAACTCTATTAACAACTAAAAAAAACATAAACAAAAACAAATTAATCAAATAAAACCCTAAAACCCCCTTTTTATTCAAGAATCACAAATTATAAACCGGTACAAAAACCCACATGCACAAACATAAAATACCTTGTTCGAATCAACAAACCCAGATCTTCATAATGCAAAACAAACTCATTATCGCTTCTTCCTCCCTTATATCTCTATTCTAGCAAATAATAACACCAGTTTTTTAATTTATATATTAGGCTTAACAGAAAATTAAAGAAAATAAGCAAGAGAAGTAAGTCAACTCGAGGTAAAAAGTAGTGGGTGGGATTATAATGAGTTGAAGAGAAGAGAAGAGAAAATAGTAACGGCGGTAGTTGTTATAAGAACAAGAAGAAAGCGTGTATTTAAGTGTTGTGAGAGAGAGAGAGAGAGAGAGTGCATGCAAAGTAACAGATGCATAAAATGCATGCACGACACTTGAAGACACACCGCTTGAGAGTCTTTTCTCCATCTCTCTTCTTGTCTTTGTTGATTTTTCTTAAGTGACCCCGCGGTTGCATGGGATTCCGTAACCTGTCATTGGATTGGATTATTACATTTTTTTTTTTTTTCTCAACCCATAGTTGATAGTTGCATTTGTTTTTCCATGAGACGTGTGCCCAGCGAGTAACATGCCGACTTATTTAGAGATGATAAATGAGTCACGTTTGAAAAAAAATTAGTCATAAATAAATATTATTTATTAATTTTTTTAATATATAAAAGTAATCTTAATTTCTTAAATTCAAAATTAAAGATTTTATTATACTTTCTCATGTCCGGACTTAAATAAAAAAACAAACACTAAAATTATATTTAGGTGTTTTCAAGCCTAATCTATTTACTAACCCTAAATTTATTCACTCAAATATTATATTTTAAATACGAACAATGACTTTAATCTTCCATAAATTTGAGTTCCCGTAAATTATTAATTTCTTATTTCTTAGTAACACATATCTCAAGTGAAATCGAGAAGTGCTTGAATTTATATGAATAAAAATCATTAAAAAAAACATTAATTTTATTGTACTTGTTGACGGCTGATTTTGGTCTCAGGGTAATGTGGGAATATCACCTCCGAGATAATCCTCCTTCAATAGTGAATTTGTTTGGTTATGGGGGACCAAAAACAAATTTAGCAAAAGACAGATAAATGCACCAATCAACAAGGAGATTTAACGTAGTTCGGCGGATCAGATCCGACCTACGTCCACGGGCACAAAACGGGTGATACTTTTTATTACTGAGATATGCTGCTCTGATATCTCTTGTGTTTACAAGTCTGATCGTAATGATCTTCCTCTTCCTTCTCTCAACTCTCAATGCTCTCAATAATCTCAATGATCTCTTAACTTTCAACATTTCCCTTATGCACACTCTACCCTTCTATTTATAATAGTGTAGAAATCATATTCCTATTTGTACAAGAATTTCCTAGTTGAAATACTTTCCTTTTCCCATAAAGATTCCTAGTCAAAACTATTCCCTTTTCCCATAAGGATTCATAATCAAAACTACATTTACTTTCTTTATCCTACTAGGACTCTGACTCACCAGTTTTCCCCATGAAAGTAGGGTAATTTGTCATCTTATTTGCAAGAATAGGGTGTCATCTTCCGGAACACGCCTCGCCATATGCTCGGTCTTTATGAGGTCGGTCATAATGGTCTTTTGAACTGAGAATGCCGCTGTCGATCTTTTAATTACCCGGTCATCTGAACCCAAGTGCTCGGTTACCGATCATAAAGTGCTCTTAGTGGTCGGGTCGGCATTAATGATTTCGACCGAGAAGGGAATTACCCTTTTTACCCCTGCCGTACTCCTTAAATAATATAGGTCCTGAAAACACCATCAACATCTGTCCCCTAGTTCTCGGCAACAACGAGTTTGCGAGTTGATGCTGGGAACTATAAAAAAAAGATGGTGTGCTGATCGCCTTGCTGGTGGTCGCTTCAGAAATCACAGAGAAATTGTCTTCGCCATCAATTAAGTCTTCTGTTTCTATCTTCATATCCTCGGTTATTAGAGATGCTGACCCTATTCAGAACGATTCTCCACCTCAAAGCAAAATGCTTACTTGGGTCGTTCCATCAGGAGATGAAGTTCCTCTTGTTGTCCAAACTAAAAATGACTCCTCCTTTGTAATATATGTACCAGAGATTTAGAGGTCATGACCCCTGACTGATCCAATCTCGATTGTGAGGAGAAAATTTTGCCTCTGAGCTAACGATGATGTGCTCGGTGGCATGTGATCCTGTTTCGAGCTGTGAGAGATGCTTGGACCTAGAAGGATGTTACGTCCCCAGTCTGCATGGTTGATTTGGTGGAACGCAACCTGACCCTGAGCTGAGAAAGGCTTGGTTCTGGGGGAATGTTACATCCCCAGTCCAAAGAAGCCGACTCAGTGGGACGTAACCCGACCCCGAGCTGAAAGAACATTTGGCTTTGGGGGAATGTCACCTCCCCAGACCAAAGAAGCCGACTCGGTGGGACGTAACCCGACCCCGAGCTAAAAGAAAATTTGGCTCTGGGGGAATGTCACATCCCCAGACCAATAGAGCCGACTCGGTGGGACGTAACCCGACCCCGAGCTTAAAGAACATTTGGCTCTGGGGGAATGTCACCTCCCCAGACCAAAGAAGCCGACTCGGTGGGACGTAACCCGACCCCGAGCTAAAAGAAAGACTTGGCTCTGGGGGAATATTACATCCCCAGTCCAAAGAAGCCGACTCGGTGGGACGTAACCCGACCCCGAGTTGAATAAACCATAAGGCCTCTACGAAACGAAATCCAGCCCTGAGCCGAATAAACAAATGGCCTCGGCGGAACGAAGTCCAGCCCCGAGCTGAATAAAAAAGTGGCCTCGGCGGAATGAAATCTCGCCCCGAGTCTAATAAACAAGTGGCCTCGGCGGAATGAAATCCAGCCCCGAGTCGAATAAACAAGTGGCATCGGCGGAACGAAATCCAGCCCCGAGCCGAATAAACAAGTGGCCTCGGCGGAATGAAATCCAGCCCCGAGTCGAATAAACAAGTGGCCTCGGCGGAACGAAATCCAGCCCCGAGACGAATAAACAAGTGGCATCGGCGGAATGAAATCCAGCCCCGAGTCGAATAAACAAGTGGCCTCGGTGGAACGAAATCCAGCCCCGAGCCGAATAAACAAGTGGCCTCGGCGGAATGAAATCCAGCCCCGAGTCGAATAAACAAGTGGCCTCGGCGGAACAAAATCCAGCCCCGAGCCGAATAACCAAGCGGCCTCGGCGGAACGAAATCCAGCCCCGAGCCGAAACAAACATCGATCTCGACGGTACAAGAGCAGACCCGAGATGGAAATAAACATCGGTCTCGGCGGTACAAGAGCAGACCCGATCTCGGCGGTACAAGAGCAGACCCGAGATGGAAATAAACATCGGTCTCGGCGGTACAAGAGCAGACCCGGGCCGGAAATAAACATCGGTCTCGGCGGTACAAAAGCAGACCCGAGCCGAAAATAAACATCGGTCTCGGCGGTACAAGAGCAGACTCGAGATGGAAATAAACATCGATCTCGGCGGTACAAGAGCAGACCCGAGATGGAAATAAACATCGGTCTCGGCGGTACAAGAGCAGACCCGAGCCGGAAATAAACATCGGTCTCGGCGGTACAAGAGCAGACCCGAGCCGGAAATAAACATCGGTCTCGGCGGTACAAGAGCAGACCCGGCCGGAAATAAACATCGGTCTCGGCGGTACAAGAGCAGACCCGAGATGGAAATAAACATCGGTCTCGGCGGTACAAGAGCAGACCCGGGCCGGAAATAAACATCGGTCTCGGCGGTACAAGAGCAGACCCGAGCCGAAAATAAACATCGGTCTCGGCGGTACAAGAGCAGACCCGAGATGGAAATAAACATCGATCTCGGCGGTACAAGAGCAGACCCGAGATGGAAATAAACATCGGTCTCGGCGGTACAAGAGCAGACCCGAGGCGGAAATAAACATCGATCTCGGCGGTACAAGAGCAAACCCGAGCCGGAAAGAAACATCGGTCTCGGCAGTACAAGAGCTGACCCGAGCCGTAAAACAAATATCAACAAAATGGACTCGGCGGTACAAGAGCAGACCCGAGCCGTAAAACAAATATCAACAAAATGGACTCGGCGGTACAAGAGCAGACCCGAGCCGTAAAACAAATATCAACAAAATGGACTCGGCGGTACAAGAGCAGACCCGAGCCGTAAAACAAATATCAACAAAATGGACTCGGCGGTACAAGAGCAGACCCGAGCCGTAAAACAAATATCAAAATCATTGTGTGGCCCACCACAAACAAGCATAAATAAATGTCAGCCTAAGACAGAAGAAGTTTTACTCACATTTTTGGGATCCGTTGTCTTTCTTGCAACTCTACAAGGGTCACTACAAGTAAGGCTCTTCTTAATACGTCCTCTCTGCATCTCAGCATTCCACGCATCCGACCCGATGACTTTCGCTATCAACTTGGTCGTCCTAAAAAACCGAATGGTCTATGTACTCACTGAGATAGCCTTCTTTCATCAAGTCTTCCACCTGCTCACGCAGGTCTCTGCACCCATTCGTGGCATGTCCCCTTACGTTATGGTAGATACAGTAAGCCCTACTATTTCCCTCCTCAATCGGGAACCTCCTCAAATTAGGCTCGGCCAACAGACCTTTATCCTGGATTTCCCGAACTATCTGGGCCATAGGTTTGTTCAGGGGGGTGTATACTGTCCTCCCCGCGACACGGTTGACTTGGACAGATGACTTTATCTCTTGAACATTACTACTCGGAGGTGTCGTTCTGAGTTTCTTCTGCTCCGGGATCGGTCTCCTCAATTTTCTGATCGAATCCCACTGTTTGTCTGACCTGAGTATCTTAGCCTTTCGGGTGTCTACTCCCCGGACAATCTTTTTCTCTTCCTCTATTAAGATAAACTTCCTGGCCAACTCCAGGGCAGTGGCATAATCCAATACGTCTTGAATCCTCAGGTGAGTCCACAACTTCCCGACCTTCAGACCTCCATTGAGACTTTCTAGCGCTTCCGATGACTCATACGCTACGAACTCGAGCACCAATTGTGGTACCTTTCAATAAAATTCCTCAGGGGCTCATCATCCCCCTGTTTCATCAGTCTCAATTCTCCCACCATTTTCTTTGGGACGCATGCCCCTTTGAAGTGCCGAAGAAATGACTTCCTGAGTTGCGCGAAGCTTCCGATGCTCCCTGGGGCTAGACTTCTGAACCACAAAATGGCAGATCCTCCCAAGGTTAGGGGGAAAACTTTGCAAACGGCATCCCCTACTACTCATTGGACCTCCATTAATAGGACAAAATTTTCAATATGAGACTTTGGATCTGAATGGCCTTTGTAGGGCGTCATGGATGGCATGTTGAAACGTCTTGAGAATTTTGCCGACCTTATTTCTTCTGTGAAGGGAGATTCAACCTCGTCGTCCCGAGCATCTGATGTATCAGTTTTGGGGTTTACTCTCCACTTGGCCAATTCTTTTCTTAACCAAGACTTTATACTGCCATCTGTGTCACTATGCCGCCTCCCGCGGCCTCCTTCGCGTATGTCACCACAGGTGCCGCGTTCCTCATGACTTGAGACTTCCCGTTCAGTTTCATTATCCTTCATGTTTCCCCTTCTGGTATCGCGAGGGCCATCACATGATGAATCTGGCAACTGTCTCCCCTCTTCTTCTTCCCACGTATCCTCCGTTTGTAAATCTTTTTCTACCACTACGGACCTCAATCCGTAGGGACCCTTCCTCCTCGGTTTATCGTTATTACTCACATCTGCAACCCTTTTTCCTTCCGCTATTTCGCCTCTCCTCCGACCGGTTCCGGCTTCAAGTTTCTCATTATTTGTCTCTTCCATCCTCTCCAGTTTGTTCATCATGGATTTCAGAAGGATTTGATTTTCCTCCCTATCTTTCCTCATATTTTCCTCCATTTTCTCCATCCATTCTGCTGTTGAACTCCTCGATGACTGGCGATTTCCACCTTCTGCTATTGTCTTACCACGCGAGCTGCTTTTTATTGAGTCCCCACAGACGGCGCCAACTGTTGACGGCTAATTTTGATCTCAGGGCAATATGGTAATATCACTCCCGAGACGATCCTCCCTCAATAGTGAATTTGTTTGGTTATGGGGGACCAAAAGCAAACTTAGTAGAAGACAGATAAATACGCCAATCAACAAGGAGATTTAACGTGGTTCGGCGGATCAGATCCGACCTACGTCCACGGGCACAGAACGAGTGATACTTTTTATTACTGAGATATGCTTCTCTGATATCTCTTGTGTTTACAAGTCTGATCGTAATGATCTTCCTCTTCCTTCTCTCAACTCTCAATGCTCTCAATAATCTCAATGATCTCTTAACTTTCAACCTTTCCCTTATGCACACTCTACCCTTCTATTTATAATAGTGTAGAAATCATATTCCTATTTGTACAAGAATTTCCTAGTTGAAATACTTTCCTTTTCCCATAAAGATTCCTAGTCAAAACTATTCCCTTTTCCCATAAGGATTCATAATCAAAACTACATTTACTTTCTTTATCCTACTAGGACTCTGACTCACCAGTTTTCCCCATGAAAGTAGGGTAATTTGTCATCTTATCCGCAAGAATAGGGTGTCATCTTCCGGAACACGCCTCGCCATATGCTCGGTCTTTATGAGGTCGGTCATAATGGTCTTTTGAACTGAGAATGCCGCTGTCGATCTTTTAATTACCCGGTCATCTGAACCCAAGTGCTCGGTTACCGATCATAAAGTGCTCTTAGTGGTCGGGTCGGCATTAATGATTTCGACAGAGAAGGGAATTACCCTTTTTACCCCTGCCGTACTCCTTAAATAACATAGGTCCTGAAAACACCATCAACAGTACTTAAATAAATAATGATTTCCATTATAATACAATATTATCAAAAAAAAATCTATTTAACCAACCCAATCTATTAAGAAAATATTTTAGCTCGTTTGATTCGATTTGATTTATTTATTCACAAGATTAAATGTGACTTTTGAGTATATAAAATATGTGGGTTTGTATAAATCTGATGGAGGCACTGTAGCATCTTAATTTACCGTCGTTTAATTGCGGTGAGCTTGTATAGCGACGTATGTTAAGGGATCGTGAGCTGAAGCTGGCACGTAAGTAAAATGAAATTTAGAGCAATTGTTAGTTCAAGAGGCGTTGCCTACCATATAACAATACAATAATAATTAGAAGGCTTAGTCTACCATATAGCAATACAATAATAATTAGAAGGTTTAGCATACCATATATATTAACAATAAAATAAAACAATGGGATACATATTTAATGTGGTAAAACCCTCAATGTGAAGGAAACATTCACGGAAAAAAGTTGAAGGATTTCACTATTGTGGAAAGAATTTTACAATTTCTCTCTAAACAAAAAGAGTGAACAGTCTCACACTCTCTTATTATATGAGAATTACAACTCTCTCACAAACTCTTAAGAAGAAACAATATTTTTCTCTCTTAGAACACAGAGGATTTGATTGAGAATGGAATGAAGAAAATAATGGAATGAAGTCTCTACTTATAGGCATGAGATTCAATGTGCAAATAGTGAATTTTAATTTTTTTTTATTATTTTCTTTTTGTGTGTGAAACCTGCCCAAAATAATTTTTTAATATGAAATTATTTCACCAATCAGTGGGTGCAATAATTAGCAATTCTTCCACTTGAAAACTTGATTGAGAACCAATCAGTTTCCACACCATCCGTTCTACTTTGCAGTCTTCAAGCTGTTTACGTTTATACTAAGTCATAAGAGGATCTACACAATATAAATTTGTCTGTATTGATAGGCTTGGTCATTACGTCTGCAAGGTTCTCATTGGTGTGTACCTTCAATAAGTCCATACTGCTTTCTTCTACTACTTCACGAACAACGTGGTATTGTACCCCTATATGTTTTGTTCTAAAATGAAATGTTGGATTCTTTGCAATATACAAAGCACTCTAACTGTCATAAAATAATGGAATCTTCTATAGTTTGTGCCCGGACTCCTCCAATAACCTTTGGAACTAAATAGCTTCCTCACAGGCTTGTGTAGCTGCCATGTATTCAGCTTCTATTATAGACAATGTCACAACACTCTGTAACTTGGATACCCAGCCCACTGCTCCTCCTACAAGCACAAACACATAACATGTAGTAGATTTTCTTTTGTCAATATCTCATGTAAAATCTTAATCTACATAGCCTTTAACAACTAATTTTGATCCTCTATAACATAATGCAGCATTTGAGGTTCATTTCATATATGTGAGGATCCTCTTAACAGTATTTCAATGCTCTCTATCCATAAAACGACTAACTGCTCCCACTGCTTTTGCAATGTCTGGTCTTGTACAAATTAGACGTATATTAAGCTTCACACTGTTGATGCATATGGTACTCGAGACATCTCATTCCTCTCAGCTTCATTGTTAGGACACATAAAATGGGATAACTTGAAATTAACAGAAAGTGGGGTAGAAATTGGCTTATAATCTTTCATGTCAAACCGTCGTAAGATTTTCTTCAAGTATTTTTTCTGAGAAACTCAAATCTTCCTGTTATTTATGTCTCAATGTATTTGCATCCCTAGAATCTTGTTTACTGGTCCCAAAACTTTTATGTCACACTCCCTAGCTAACTATATCTTTAATTCTTGGACTCGATCTTTGTTGGGGCATGCTACCAACATTCGTCCATATACAACAATAAAATAATAAAATCATTATTTCCAAGCCTTTTATAATATGTACAATGGTCTTAATTGAGTCTATTGTATCAAAGGCAAATAATGAATGGATCAATCTCTTATACTAATATCTCAGCGCCTGGTTAAGACCATACAAATATTTGTTCAATCTACAAACCAAGTTATTCTTTCTTATTTTAGCAAAATCGTCTGATTGGAGTATATAAATTTCTTCTTCAAGTTCTCTATGAAAAAATACAGTTTTTATATCCAACTATTCCGGCTGTAGGTCAAAAGTAACACATATAGTCAGGACTACTTTGACTATTGTAAGTCGAACCACCGGAGAAAATATCTCATTGAAATCAATCCATTCTTTCTAAACATATCTTTTTACCACCAATCGTACACGATACCGCTCCACTTGATCATTGATATCTCATTTGATCTTGTAGACCCATTTATTACCAATGGCTTTTATTCCACCTGATAATGGTACTGGATCTCATGTATTATGTCCGTGCAAAGCTTATATTTCTTCTTGCATTCTTGTCATTCACAAAGATGCATTTACATCATAAGCTTCATGGAAAGTTGATGGCTCTACATCCTCTGTTAGAGTACATTATGCAATGTTACTCTCTGTAACATACTCTGAGTGCCAGCTTGGAGGTCTTCTCTCTCGAGTTAATCGGAGAACTTCAGAAGCTTCAAACTCGATTAGTTCCGGTACCTCATGCTATGGTGCTGCTTCAGAAGAATCTAAATTTTCTTGTTCTGGATTATTTTCCACCAGTACTGTTGTAGTCTCTATACTTTCTTTTGAAATGCTATCATTTACTTCTTTGTGTAGTTGATCTTCTAAAAATATCACATCAATGTTGATGATGACCTTGTGGGTAGTGGGATCCCACAAGTGATACCTCTTTACTCAATCAACATTGTTGGGGTTTTATACGAAATTACAGGGTTAGCGCAGCGGAACGCGGAAAACAGATTTTTCCGATTTCAAAATTTTTTTTCTTGGAACAATTAAATAAACTTATTTATTTAATTAACCAATACTTAAAATCTGAAATTTTAACCCAAGAAATAAAAATTTTATTAATTACCGAATTGTCCCAAAGTTTTGTAATTTAATCATTTTGGTCCTTAAATAGTCAACTACTTATTTAATTGATTATAAATCAATACCAAAATGATTTATACATGTCTAATACATGAAATTACAATTTTCACACAAATCCAGAATTTTCTTGAAATTACCGAACACAACCCAGATTTTTTCTTAATTGCGATTTGGCCCCAAATAATCAAAACATGTCAAGATCAAATCCAATCAATCTCAAATTTAATATACATCAAATATATATCAAATTATATCATATATATGAAAAGCCCCAAAATTGGATTAGGTTAAGAACCCTAATTTCACAAATTACTCCAAAAGGACAATTTACATTAAATTGAATTAATTCAATGCTTTAATAAATTCAATAATTCACCAAACAAGTCTCACCACTTGAAATAACTTAAGAAAAATTCTAGGTTATAATTGAGTGGAATTTATAACCTAGAATGGCAACTTTAATATTTAATTAATCAGTTAAGCATAATTACTCCTAATTAGGTCATTAATTAATCTCACATGCTAATCACATCCATCAAGATTCAAACACATATAATTAAAAACCCAAAGAGTATAGACATCAACTTAGCAACACAAATTGAAGCTACGATTAATTGAAATAATTTTCATGTAGAATAAAATGTGAAAAACTTACAAAATCTCCAAGTTTTTGCCTTTGTTTCCTTTCTTGCTTCCACCTTTTTCTCTCAACTTACTTTGTAAAATATTGTGAAACTTGTCCAAGTGTGAAAAATGAAACAAAATAATTTTGTTAAATAAATTCCACTTTGGCCAAATTTCACAAGAAAAAATAGAATAATAATTATTTAATTTTTGTTTGATTTTAATTGGTACAAATTTTGCTTTAATAAAGTTAACAATTATCTTTAATAAAGCAAACCAAAATGTGTTCCAATAATATCAAGCCGTTAAAAAGCAAAATCATTACAAAAGATATTTATTTTATTAATTAATTTAATTATTTAACAAATAAACAATTAAATAATTAAATCAAATATCTTAAATATATGTATTTTATTTACATTAAATATCTCGAATACATATATTAATGATATATGCCAAATATCACAAATTGATATTTATTATGTGTATTTAATAAAATCAAGTATTAAATACAAATACAAATTAATTCGGAAATGACTGTTAGGTCCCGATTGCATGTATTTTTCGTTTAATCGTTAAACGAGTTATAAATAATCAGTATTATTCATAACAGTTGCCCTAATGCTCTACGATTATATTTCATTAGTGACACTCTCTAGATTCAAGCATATCTGTCATGAAATCAAATTTCGTGTCCATAATTCACCCACCCGTAAATTATGAAGAACACAGATAAACTCTCTGAATCATACGAGTTGAGATCACTGCATATGTATAATCCCTCCGTCATAGATATCCGGATTATTCCAGAGATATAGATACAAACGTCAAATCTCTATAGATATAATCACGTCGACATTTCTATTAGTGATCCCTTAATAACACTTAGAATTGATTTCTACAGTGTACCACGGGCCCATGGATTTAACAGATTGTTAATTCCATATTGAATACATATGCTCTCTGTACACAGAGCTGACAGATCCTTTCTTGATACACACGAGATATCATGAGCATCAGTCCACATCTAACAAACATGCGGAGGTCTGATCTGAATAGATCAGTGACGTGACTGCCATTTAAGTGTGGAGGATAAATCATACATCCACAATGGTATCTCAAGTCAAAGAATCACTATGCTCACTCAACCTGAGAAGATTCTTATTGACGTTGGTGTACCATCCATTAAGAATCTTCGGTGAGTCGTTTAGTGTTTATCCAATATAAACACCTACACGTCTATACGAGTCTCCAAGACTCATGGTTCACTGAGAAACCATCGGAATCCAAGATTCCAATATATGACATTTACCAGTCTCAACGGGTTTACTTTACTGACCAAGTAGTGTAAACCTTGACTAGTAACTGTCTAAGAATGACAACGTCATGATACGACTCAATGTCAGTTGTGACGCTTTTACAAGAGTATCATAACTAATCATTTCAAGGTCGGTTACGTCTTTACCATATTAAAGAAGAAGTTATATAAAAGAAACTGTTCATTTATTCATAATAAAATACTACATTAGTATTTACAAGGAAATACATAATAAAATTGGCGCTCAGAGCACCAACCCTAACAAAATCTCCATTTTTTCTTGTGCCAATATCGATTGTATCTAATACTCATCGACTCCACATGTTTATCAAATAACTTCGTAGGTATGGCCTCTGTAAGCGGGTCTGCTACATTATCTTCACTCGGTACCTTGCACACGATAATGTCCTCTCACGACATAATCTCTTGAATGATATGGTACTTTTATTCCACATGCTTCGACTTCTGATGCGCCCTTGGTTCTTTTGCTTGCGCAATGGCTTCAGTATTATCACAGTATAACGGAATCAAATTCTCGATACTTGGGACTACTCCCAATTCTGTGATAAATTTCCTAACCCAAATAGCTTCATTTGCAGCTTCAGAAGCTGCAATATATTCCGCCTCTATGGTGGAATCAGTTGTCGACTGTTTGGAACTCTTCCAACAAACTGCACCTCCGTTAAGGGTAAACACAAATCCTGATGTAGACTTTCTATCATTAGGATCCGATTGGAAATCAGAATTCGTATACCCATTAACTTGCAGTTCGTTTCCTTTATACATAATAAACTTATCCTTAGTACCTTAAGATACTTGAGGATATGTTTAATGACCATCCAGTGGTCATTTCCTGGATTGGACTGATATCTGCTCGTCACACTAACTGCGAAACTGATATCAGGCCTAGTATATAACATGTCATACATGATGATGCCCAAACACGAAGCATAAGGTTGATTAGAGATTTTAATCTTCTCATCTTCTGTTTGCGGACACATCTTCTTCGAAAGATGTAAGCCATGTCTGAACGGTATGTTTGATGTCTTACAGATACCAAAATTATACCGTTCTAAGATCTTATCTATTGGGATAACCCAATAAGCTTCCTTTCTCTATCTCTATAGAGTTTTATGCCTAAGACATAAGAAGCTTCACCTAGGTCCTTCATGGAGAAATTCTTACAGAGGTAAGCTTTGACTCCTTGAATCATTCTGATATCATTCCCAATGAAAAGGATGTCATCAACATAGAGAATTAAAAATATCACCAGACTCTCACTGGCCTTCTGATACACACGGGATTCTTCCGAATTCGTGAGAAAACCAGACAATTTGATTATCTCGTTGAATCGAAGATTTCAACTTCATGAAGCCTTTTTAAGTCCATAAATGGACTTCTCCAGCTTGCATACCATGCCCAAGTTTTCGCTGGATGCAAAACCCTCTGGCTGTTCCATATATATTTCTTCATCAAGAAACTCATTTAGAAAAGCCGTTTTGACATCCATTTGCCCAATCTCGTAATCATGATATGAGGCAATTGACAACAAAATCCTGATGGACTTTAGCGTCGTAACTGACGAAAAGGTTTCATCGTAGTCGACACGAGGTCGCTACGAGTAACCTTTAGCTACCAATCGGTTCTTAAAGGTTTCAACATTTCCATCGGCCCCACTCTTCCTCTGGTAAATCTATTTACAACCAATATGAACTATTCTTTCGGGAAGCGGAACCAAGTTCCAAACTTGATTCTCATACATTGAGTCAATCTCGGTTTTCATGGCGTCTTGCCACTTCACGGAGTCGATGTCCAACATTGATTCTCTATAGGTAAAAAGGTCAGTCTCTTCAACTAAGAGAATATCGAGACTCTTTTCTTGTATCAAATACAAGCGTTCATGAGGTCTTGATACCCTTTGTGACCTACGGAGTGTGTGTGTTGAAGGTTCTTCATCTTCTTAAACTTCAGGTTCCTCCGTTAGTTCGTTGGTTCCAGGTTGTACTTCATCAAGTTCAACATATCTATGATCACCACCTTCAGCAAAAAATTCTATTTCTAGAAATTTTACAAAGCGAGCTACAGACACATTTCGATACTCAGTATCATAGAACAAATATCCTTCCGTATTTGAAGGATATCCGACAAACCTAAACTTCTGCCCTCGAGGCAAAAGCTTATTCTGCTGAGCTATCTTGACGTATGCAGGACACCCTCAAATCTTAATATAACTAAGATTCATTTTCCTACCGGACCATATCTCATACGGAGTCGTAGGAACAACTTTAGAAGGAATCTTGTTCAAAAGATGTGCGGCAGTTAAAAGAGCTTAACCCCATAAGTAATATGGCAAATCTGTATAACTCAACATCGATCAGACTATATCCAATAAAGTCTGATTTCTTCTCTCTGACACTCCATTGTGTTGCGGAGTTCCTGGAGGAGTATATTGAGCGAGAATCTCATTCTCCTGTAAATAATCAGTGAAATCTTCACTCATATATTCACCGCCTTGATTAGATCGAAGACATTTAATATATTATCCAATCTGTTTTTCAACTTCATTTCGGAATTCTTTGAACTTTTCAAAGGTTTCCGATTTATGTTTCATTAAATATGCATAACCGTACAGTGACAAAACATTGGTAAAAGTGATGAAGTATGAAAAATCATTGTGTGCAGTCTGACTAATGAGACCACATACATCAGAATGTAAGAGTTCCAACAAGTCAGTGGCTTGGTGTCTAACACCCGAAAATGAGGATTTGGTCATTTTACTCTGAATACAAGATTCGCAAGTTGGATAAGGTTCAATGGTGAGATCATGTATCAAACCATTCTTAACCAATTGAGTTAGGTGTTTCACGCCTATATGACCTAACCGCATATGCCAAAGTTCATTATTATTTATATCAGATTGTTTACATTTATTAATTCCAGTATTAAAAATATATTGTGAGGTACGCAATATATAATGTCCATGCTCGTTTGGACAACAAAGGATCTGAATATTATTACTATCATATAAATACTAAGAACGATTTTTAATATTTATATTATATCCTTCAGTATCTAATAAAAAAATAGACATAATATTCGCCACACATCCTGTCATAAAATAGTAGTCATTTAACAAAAGTCTCCATTGGGTAAGGGAATCTCGCATATGCCCACTGCAACTGCATCCAGGGAGTCGCCACTCCCGAATCGCAACTGCAACTCCCCAGATTTCATTCGTCTATTTCCCGTCAGCACATGCTACATATTGCAAATGTGAATAGGACAAGCAGAATCTAAAATCCAATTAGATGTCATAGCTTCACAATCCATTGAGATATCAATAATAGGAAAAATAAAAGTACCTGATGTAGATGCTATTTCCTTCCTTATTTGTACGAGATAGTCCGGGCAGTTTCTTTTCCAGTGCCTGACTTTCTGGCAGTGGTGACACTTATCTTCAGAAGCTCTCTTGGGCTTTGATGTCTTTGCCTGTGGAGGAATATTGAAACCTTTCTTCTTCTTTCCTTTAGTCTTCATCCCCTTCGCCTTGGATTAGGAAGAAGCGGAAAGTGAAGTGGGTTTCGGAAGGCGAGTCTGAACGCCCTTCCTCAAATCTGCCTATGTTGTGAGAAGCAACCTATGCAACTCATGGTAAGAGCAGTGAATCCCATTCATGTTGAAGAACATGACGAACTGGCGATTGACGTCGGGAGCGAACTGAGAATAAAACAACGTCTCAGAGTTTCATTGAGAGGGACATCCTAGCACTCAATTGCTCGATCAAATCGATCAAATGAAGCACATGCGGGTTCACGGCCTGCCCCTCATCAAGTTTAGAATGGAACAGTTCCATTGAAACTCTATGAACCACGACCTATTCATGGTTCATGGACGATTCAAAAGTTGTGTGATCATGATATATACATCATGCATCTCAAAATAAGTCTTCTTAAGGTCAGAAGAAAAAGAACTCAAAATGAATGATTTAACCCTTAAATCATCATCCTTCCATCTCTGGAAAGTCTAATGTTCTTCAGGAGATGCATCTGGAGATATAGCAAGCGGTAATGGACCTTCCAAAATGTATCCCAGCTTTTCAGAATTGAGGAAAATCCTCAAATTCATATCCCAATCCGCAAAGTTCTCAGCGCCTTTTAGCTTATTCGTATCAAGCATACGAGCAAAAGGATTGGTTGGAGGTGCCGTATCGTAAATCTATCAAATAGACAGCGAATCAACGGTAAGCAGATAAGTAGATAAAAGATAATACAGTTTCATATTATATCATAAAACATTAACTAGATCATTGATTTTTAATCTAAAAATGCATTTCCCACTATTTCATGCAAAATTGTAATCCCCAAAAAGAATATAAAACATGCGATTATCAAAATCATAACATAATAGTGAAAGGTGGACCCCATGAATATATTTCAGCTCACAGCTTTGGCACGTTCTCGCCTACATATATTCATTAGGTAGTCAACCCATTGTCAATCACTCAATAGTGACTCATGGGTTTTTGGTCCTAGTCGTTTCTCGTTGTGACAACTTTGGAACATTCACAAGGAGGCGTACCAAGGTTAAACTTGTCAATGATAAATTCAAGATACTTGTGAAACTCTGACAGCTTTGGCACATTCAGGATTCCACTTTCGCTTGAATTCACCTAATATCAAATATATCTGGTATAGATTAATTTCTACCAGCCATATCCTCACAGCTTTGGCACGTGCTCGGATATAGTTGCAGAAAATTTATCGATAAGCGGTATTGACAAGACATACCAATTAATATGTATCAAATACATATTAAATTAAAAACTTTATTTTTCAAATAGGGATTTTTCCGCAAAAGATGCTTTTATTTTATTTAATCAAATTAAATAAACACATGTATGCATAAAGTCAAGATTAAAATCAACATTGAATTTTAAAGGCATAATCACATATAGGGGTTCCAAAATCAGACTCGCTCTGATACCATTTTTGTTGGGGGGGTTTATACGGAATTATAGGGTTAGCAGAGCGGAACGCTGAAAACGTATTTTTCCAATTTCAAAATTTTTTTTTTGGAACAATTAAATAAACTTATTTATTGAATTAACTAATACTTAAAATCTGAAATTTTAACACAAGAAATCAAATTATATTAATTACCGAATTTCCCCAAAGTTTTACAATTTAATCATTTTGGTCCTTAAAAATAGTCAAATACTTATTTAATTGATTCTTAATCAATCCCAAAATGATTTATACAAGTCTAATACATGAAATTATAATTTGCAACACAAATCCAAAATTTTCTTGAAATTGCCGAACACAGCCCATATTTTTTCTTAATTGTGATTTGGCCCCAAATATTTAAAACATGACAAGATCAAATCGAATCAATCCAAAATTTAATATACATCAAATATATATCATATATATGAAATGCCCCAAATTGGATTAGTGACCGGTGCGTAATCACACGCGTATAACGCAAGGGCACGTATCGTTCAAGTAGTATAAAAATTATCGATCTCACGAGGACTTAATACCTAATCTATTAATTTTATGAGGTCAAATGATTACTAGTATCTAACAGGTTGATTGATTGATTTGAAATGGTGATGATTTTGAATTTAAAAACAAGTAAATAAAATTGCGCGAAAGTAGGTTTAAGAAAATTCAATATTAGGAAACTATCTAGGGTTGTGAATCTTCCAATATCATTTTAAAGATGAAGTGGTTATTTCATTTTTGTGTAATATATCGGGTTTACTAACCTGGAACACTAAATTATGCGAAAGCCTCTGTCGATGGTCAGCGCAAATACCTAGTATAACCCAATTGAACCATATGTCTATGTCAACCAAATTACCTGGATTCATTAAGTTTAAGTTCCAATTATGGCTACCCCCGCCCGACATGTATATGTCTATCCTGTAAGGAAATCTATTAAAGGGTTATCTATCCTCAAGGAAGATCGTGGGCTATTAAGTCTAAGGCTGAAACCTAAAATTCATTTGTCAAGTTTATTTTAGATTTACCAGATCAATCTTATTAGTGGCCAATTAAAAAGACGCATTAAGCTTAAGACTTAATAAGTAAAACTTTAAATTACCCAAACTAAAAAATAACCCCTTATAAACCAGTGATATTAGAATTCATCACAACCCCAGATAACTAACTTAGTTACGACACACAACTAGGGCTAGTAAAAACTTAAATAAAATAAAAGACATAAAGTAAATGCTGAAAAGTAAATTGCTGAAAAGTAAATGACAGAAAGTAAATGATGAAAATACTGAAAATTAATTGCTGAAAAGTAAATGCTGAAAGTAAATTACTGAAAAGTAAATGCTGAAAGTAAATTGCTGAAAAGTAAATAAAGTAAAAGTACAATAAAAGAAAATGCTGAGGTAAAAGGATCCACTTTTATTAAATCTATTTTAGATATATCCCTTAATATAATATATTAACTTTGCATGATAATTACCAACCAGCCATATAGGCGGTATCTAGATTAAGTCAAATTAATAATTTATTACCAACCGACCAATCAGGCGGTATCCAGTTTAGTCAGGTTAAAACCAATTTAAATAATTACCAACCGGCCAATATGGCGGTATCCTCGTTAAGTCGGTTTTAACTAGTTTATATATTATAATTAAGGGAGATTAATCTAAATAATAGTAATAAAAGTTTTATCTTTTACCCCAGCAAAGGGGAGTTACCTCCTCATTACTGAAAAGTAAAAACAGAAAATTAAAGAAAGAAAAGTATTGTGCGTAAAAGTAAACTGCAGAAAGTAAAAACTGAAAAGTAAAGAAAAGAAAGTGCGAAAGCGGAAATTAATTACTGAAAGCTGTAAATAAACAAAAAATATACAATTTTCTTAGTATTCTTAAGGAATTCCTTTGAAGAAAGTATGAATTTACAAATGAAATTGCTTGATATTTGTAGGCAAAATTTTGCCTCCATCAAATCATCCACCAAATCCATTATTAATTGCTCCACTAATTGCTCCACCAAATCCATTATTAATTGCTCCACTAATTGCTTATCATGTTTGGTGGTGATTTGATAATTTTTATTATTTATTTATTAATTTATTTTTTTGCTTTGAAAATGATTGAAAATGACTTTAATAATTACACACAACACACTTCTGGATAGTTCATCAATTTCGGGCATCCAATATTCCGAATTTGAAATTATTTTGTCTTTCAAAGTTTTAGATCTTTGAGTCTTCTTTAATATGAAACTTGAATCAGCTCAATCCGATATCGGAGTAAGGATTTACGCCTAAAATACTATAGATGCGCAAAATTGGAATTTCCAAAACTGCACTTCGTTAAAACGCCCTTTCAAGTTTCCAATCTCCAAAATTAATATGTCAAGTCCAATTTTTGCTCTTATTTGACCCACATTTCGTCCTAAATGATTTCATTGAGTCCCAATATTATTTTATCTGCAAAATAAACTAAAACACATCAAAACGTTCATCAAGCCCGAGAAACTAAACAAAATATTAAATAAAATGGGCGGTAAATATTGATATTTTTTCCGTTCATCACACCCCCAAACCTAACATTTTGCTAGTCCTCGAGCAAAACAATAAAATAAAATACAAGAAACAATTAAAATTAAACTAAGCCACTTTCGTAGGGATCACGGTTGTATTTAGCGTATGCAACAAGCCTTTAAACCCCTAGGTATCCCTAGTGGACGAGTTGTAGTCTCGTGAGGGCTTACAGCAACGATACCCACAAATATTTTACAAAAGTAAAAAGGTAGTGAAACTAATGCACACAAAAGAAAAAAGACAAGAGAAAAGAGAATAAAGAAGTTAGTGACTAATCAGGTGAAACTTCTACTCCAAGTTACTAGTTGTTTTGTTTCTTTCTAAATTACCGAATAAGTAAATTCTCCGATTATTTTTACCATTCTCCATATACACAGTCGAAAAAATATTAATCAACTCATTTTTTCCCACAACAGTCACAAGTGCAGTTGATAAGAGAGCAATATTTTTGTCCTAAAGTTTTATCAGAATTCACATCTTTTTGCAGCAATAGAATAATTTTTTTGATTTTTCTCTTGATTTTTGATTTTTTTTTTTATTTATTTATATACAATATCTTCCATCTATGTAGCGATTGTTGGGTCGGTGGCTCCCAAACCAGTTAGCTTTAGGGCACCAGGTGTTAAGACACCCATACGGACTTAATTACTCAGACTTCAGATATATATATTTTTGCAACATCCTTGATCCATGTAGCGAGCTTTGGGCCAGTGACTCCCAAACCAGTTGGCTTTAGGGCATTAGGTGTTAAAACACCCTTACAGACTTAATAACTCGGATCTCATACGTTTTTTTTTCTCCATCACTTTTTGAGATTCTTTCTCCAATTAAACTAGAGCACTAAATATTATAAACTTTTCAATTACAACTCATGTCTGTATGTTACTATGCATGTTGATAATACCTGCCAACTGAGCATATGAAGATCCATTTTAGTCAGTATTATGGAGAATTCACAAATTAAATAATTCAAAAGGAAATAAACAAAAATTAACTTGTTCCGAAATAGGTTTGAGATATGTCTCAGGAGTGAAAACTCCTTACTCAGCTATCTCTTACCAATTTCACTTTTTAGTCAAAATAAAAACACAAAAATGCAAATTTTTTTTTGTAATTTTTGAAAATTTTTCAATTTTTTTTGTATTTTTCGAAAAATTTTGGACTAAAAATAAAAACAACACACAACTAAAAACAAGATACTAATAAACTAATTTCCTCCCCCAAACCTAAATGAGACATTGTCCTCAATGCCTTAAACAGTAGAAGAAGAGTTTAGAAGATAGTACCTGGTTAACTGAAATTCTACACGAAAAGTTAAAGGTTAAGATCCAGATTAATACGACGCCTCTTACCACGATCATTCTCAGACCAATTTATCTTTGAAAGGATATGGTCAATTTGTGGTTCATAGGCTAAGATTTGGTCAATTAGATCCGGAGCAGTTCTGGCAGTGAAGAGGAGTTCTTTTAAAGGTTTTGACACAAACCCATTTCTCCGGGCATCATCAAGAAACACACAAAGAAAATCATAAAATCCTTCAACGTTGTACAGTCCAAGCGGTTTCTGGTGTATGTTCAACTTTGCCCAAGATAATACTGTAAAAAATTCCTCCAATGTACCCAAGCCACCTGGCAAAGCAATTAAAGCATCAACACAGTTAATCATTTCTACCAGTCGTTCAGAAATACCTGGCACGATCAGTTCCTCTCTGTTTGATGGTTCAATAAGATTTGCCTCTGCCAAGGGTTTTGGGATGATTCCCAAAACGTGATTGCCTCATTCTTGTACAGCCTTTGAAACGATCCCCATTAGTCCAAGATTGCCTCCGCCATATACTAAGTGCATATTCCTTGCAGCTAAGACTCGACCCAATTCATGTACTGCTTTTACGTATTGTGGCTTTGTACCAACACTAGTACCGCAAAATACACAGATGTTAAAACAAATTACAATTATTAGGAAAAGACAAATATATATAATATGTATAAGAAAAGTAGCGGCTTGATTGACGTCTATGCGTTAGGGACAAGCTTCCCATCCAATTTTCTTATAATTTGGAAAACATGGTCTTTTTAAGTCAGATTCCCGAGACTTAATTGTTGTCTTTCTCTTAGAAATTGTGTATGTAATTTGCGAATGACTATATGAACATATTCACTGGGATGCGTCTCAAGAGTTGAAGATATATTATCTACAGACTCCTTACTCAAGCCATCCCTAATGAATTTAATTTTGTCTTCGCGATTATTAGACACCATTCCTAAAGAACGACAACGAGTATTGCAATTCCAGCGTGCACATTTATAACAAACACCCATTTGTTTAGCTCTACGTTTCTTTGCATATGTGCTTCTTCCAAAACCAGGCAGATGTGAAATAAAAGAGTCAGAAGACTCACCTGCCAATCGGACCCGTGCTTCGATTACCCAACGAATGTCATTAGGAATATCATGGATCATCAGTAGTCTCATTCGTTCCAAGCGAGCTTTGTAGACTTTCATGAGAGAGTTTTGAGGGAGAGAAGAAATTGCTTGTGAAGATTTGCGAGAACTTCTTCCAGCGTGAAATGACTTTACCTGCAAAAATTAAACACACAAAAATAAAACACACCAGATCACAATATATACACAAATTGCATGGGTTGCCTCCCTTCGAGCGCTAAGTTTAACGTCGTCAGCTAGACGTGTCTTCTCGAATGTTAAGATGGATCTGAAAGTGTGACATTTTCTTTTTTTTGCTCAAATGATTCTCCCCAGTAGTGCTTGACACGCATGTTTTTAACCTTAAATGTTTTGTTGGAGTTGGGATCTTGTATCTCAACGGCTCTATCTGGTAAAACCTTGGTGATCACAAATGGACCTGACCACCGTGATTTTGGCTTCCATGGGAAGAATTTCACCATTGATTTGTTTAACAATACCTTCTGCCATGGTTCCCGTTGTATGCGCACTAACTTCTCATCCTGTCTCTTCTTGGCCATTTCTTTGTACAATTTGGCATCCTCAAAAGGCTGATTGTGAAATTCCTCCAATTTATTGAGCTGGTGGAACGTTTTCTCTTCTGTGGCTTGTAGTGCAAGAATTGGTTTTTTCAGTGCAAAAGACGTTTTATCTTCATGCTCCACAGACAATTGACATGTTTTAAGTTTGTCAGTAGAACTTTGCATTGCATTGGAGTTCTGAATGGTACTGTGTATCACATCAAGTCTGAAACATTCCTCCTTCTTTTCATCATCTGGGAAATTCATGGCCTTGAAAACATTGAATGTTACTTCTTGGTCTTGTACCCTCATGGTTAGTTCTTCTTTTTGTACATCAATAATGGTTCGACCTGTAGCCAAGAACGGTCTCCCAATGATGATTGACACGTCTGCGTCTTCCTCCATATCAAGGACAATAAAATCTGCTAGGAAAATGAATTTGTCAACCTTGACCAGCATATTCTCAACTACACCTCTTGGAAATACGATCGTTCTATCAGTAAGTTGTAGAGAGACTGAAGTGGGCATTGTTTCTCCAATCTACAGTTTCCTGAAAATAGAAAAAGGCATCAAGTTAACACTTGCACCTAAATCACATAAAGCCTTACCAAAGTTATGTTCTCCTATGATGCATGGAATGGTGAAACTGCCAGGATCTTTCAACTTCGGGGGAAGTTTCCTCTGAATGATGGCGCTGCATTCTTCTGTCAATGCTACTGTCTCGTAATCTCCCAATCTCCATTTTCGTGAAAGAATGTCTTTCATGAATTTCACATAGCTGGGCATTTGTTCCAAGGCTTCTGCAAATGGAATGTTGATGGTGCAGCTTTTTGAAAACCTCCAAGAATCGAGCAAACTGCTTGTCCAGTTTGTTTTTCTGAAGACGCTGAGGAAAATATGGAGTTGAGTGATCTGTTCTTTTTCCTTTGCTTCTTTTTCCTCCATCTGTTGCTTTGTTTCTTTTGGAATATCTTCAATTGTTTCCTTGATTCCAACATCTTTGTTGATTTCAGTACCGCTTTTTAACATGATGGCATGACATTGTTCCTTTACCATGTTCATTGGATTTGGCTCCATGTTGCTAGGAATGGTACCTGGCGGTCTGTAACTCTGAGCATTGGCCAGTTGTCCCATTTGATTCTTCAGTGCTTTGATAGAGGCCGAATGGATTTGATTCAATGCTACTTGATTTTGAACCATAGCTGCTAAAGCATCGTATTTTGCTTCTTGCTTCTTCAATTGGGCCAGCACTTCTATTATTGCTGGTTCTTGTTCATGCTCCTGACCTTTGTTCTGTTGCTGGAATCCAGGTGGTGGATAGTTCTGTTGTTGGAATCCCGGTGGTGGATTGTTCTTTTGCCATGAATTGTTGCTCCATAAAAAATTCGGATGATTCCTCCACCCTAGGTTGTAGGTGTTGGAATATGGATTGTTCCACTGTCTGTTGAAATTGTTGACATAATTCACCGTTTCTTCAAGTTGGTTTGGTTCTGGTGCTCCTCCATATGGTGAACTTGTGGATCCACCATTAACTTTCATGTTAAGAGTTCCCAGATTTTTGCAAATCACATCCAGTTTGGAATTCAGTGCTGTGTTGGCTCCAACTTCATAAATTCCTGCAATTCTTTGGATCATGCTCCTTTCTGTTGGCCACAAGGAGTTGTTGTTGGCAATTTCTTCAATTAAGTCCCATGCTTGATCTTCTCCTTTTGCCATTAAAGCTCCTCCAGCAGCATCATCAATTGTGGTTCTCATTATTCCAGAAAGTCTATTGTAGAATATTTGGACTTGTAGTCATTTTGCAATCTCATGATGAGGATATTTCCGGAGTAAATCTTTGAATCTTTCCCAAGCTTCACAAAGGGATTCTGAATCTTGTTGCACGAAGGATGTGATGTCATTCCTAAACTTTGCAGTTCTGGCTGGTGGAAAGTACTTTGCAAGGAATTTGGTGACTAGAGTGTTCCAAGTTGTGATGGAACCTGTTGGTAACGAATGTAGCCAAGCTTTAGCTTTGTCTTTCAGGGAATATGGAAAAACTCATAGTCTCATAGTCTCATAGTTTCTTCAGCTACTTGGTTGTAATTGAAAGTACCACAAACTTCAAGGAAGTTGCTGATGTGGGCATTAGGATCTTCAATTGCATTTCCCCCAAACTGTAATGACTGCTGAATAATCTGGATGCATGTTTTGATGTCCACCCGCATTTGCTGGTAAGGGAGGAAGTACAATACAAGAAATGAGTCCGTCAACCACCGGAATGGTTCTGTCTCAAATGGGAATCGGTGGTGCAACGTTCAAAGGTTCAAGTTCCATGTAAATGATTGCTTCTTGGCCTTCTCGTCTTTCATTTCTCAATTGTCTTATGGTTCTTTCAATTATTGGGTCAAGCGGTCGGAGTTCAAAGCTTCTGGTTCATCTCATGTAGTTTCTGAGAACCTGAAACACAAGAAAACAAAAATAATAAGTAAAAAGAAATTAGATACAAGTAACGTATCTAACCCCAAAACTAATAGTGAAAGATAAATAAGTCCCCGGCAACGGCGCCAAAAACTTGACCGGTGCGTAATCACACGCGTATAACGCAAGCGCACGTATCATTCAAGTAGTATAAAAAGTATCGATCCCACGAGGACTTAATACCTAATCTATTAATTTTATAAGGTCAAATGATTACTAGTATCTAACAGGTTGATTGATTGATTTGAAATGGTGATGATTTTGAATTTAAAAACAAGTAAATAAAATTGCGCGAAAGTAGGTTTAAGAAAATTCAATATTAGGAAACTATCTAGGGTTGTGAATCTTCCAATATCATTTTAAAGATGAAGTGGTTATTTCATTTTTGTGTAATATATCGGTTTACTAACCTGGAACACTAAATTATGCGAAAGCCTCTGTCGATGGTCAAACGCAAATACCCAGTATAACCCAATTGAACCATATGTCTATGTCAACCAAATTACCTGGATTCATTAAGTTTAAGTTCCAATTATGGCACCCCCGCCCAACAGGTATATGTCTATCATGTAAGGAAATCTATTAAAGGGTTATCTATCCTCAAGGAAGATCGTGGGCTATTAAGTCTAAGGCTGAAACCTAAAATTCCTTTGTCAAGTTTATTTTAGATTTACGAGATCAATCTTATTAGTGGCCAATTAACAAGACGCATTAAGCTTAAGACTTAATAAGTAAACCTTTAAATTACTCAAACTAAAAAATAACCTCTTATAAACCGGTGATATTAGAATTCATCACAACCCCAGATAACTAACTTAGTTACGACACATAACTAGGGCTCGTAAAAACTTAAATAAAATAAAAGACATAAAGTAATATGCTGAAAAGTAAATTGCTGAAAAGTAAATGACGGAAAGTAAATGCTGAAAATACTGAAAATTAAATGTTGAAAAGTAAATGCTGAGAGTAAATTACTGAAAAGTAAATGCTGAAAGTAAATTGCTGAAAGTAAATTGCTGAAAAGTTAATGCTGAAAGTAAATTGCTGAAAAGTAAATAAAGTAAAAGTACAATAAAAGAAAATGATGAGGTAAAAGGATCCACTTTCATTACTTTTATTTTAGATATATCCCTTAATATAATATATTAACTTTGCATGATAATTACCAACCAGCCCATAGGCGGTATCCAAATTAAGTCAAATTAATAATTTATTACCAACCGACCAATCAGGCGGTATCCAGTTTAATCAGGTTAAAACCAATTTAAATAATTACCAACCGACCAATATGGCGGTATCCTCATTAAGTCAGGTTTTAACTAGTTTATATATTTGATGAGTGGTATTTATATCACTTATTCCCACTCATTTGACCTAATATTTTGTATAGTTTCTTGAGTTTTGTGAACGTTTTGATATGTTTTGTGTTATTTTGTAGATAAATAAAGTTTGGAAAGCATTGGAGGCAATTTGGGGCAAAAACGGACAAAAATGCGTCAACAGGGATATTTTGGTCTTAAGCGCGTCGCGACGCCAAGAGTTCCGCGTCGCGACGTCTAAAATGCACCGAACAGTGCTAACGTGCGCCGGGTCCACAAATCAGAATCTGAGAAAAGTTTGACTTTGCTAAAATGCGCCGTGCCACGTGTCACCATCACAGCCGATCTGCTAACATGCGCCGTGCCACGTGTCAGCATCCTACGGTGCCGACAGTCATCATCGTCACGTGTCGCCACGTCGTCGCCATGTCACCGCCATGTCATCAGCCACGTCAGCAAGTCAACAAGTCAAATTGCCACGTGTCGTGCCACATCATCATCAGCCAATCAGGAAGTGACACGTGTCGCAATTCTATGGTGCCGACAGTCTCTTTCCCACGTCAGCGCCACGTCAGCATCAATTATTGGATATCCTATCCTTATCTGACATGTGGCGGATAAGAATCTCAACGACCAATCAGAAGCCGCCACGTGTCACAATAATTGAAGCCCAACCACTCTGCCACGTGTCACCTTATCATCTTATCCAGAATCTTCAAACCATCGAACCAGAGCGTGCCACGTCGACAAATCCGGCGTCGCACCGCTGAGGACCTGGCGTCGCCACGCTGGATCCTACCGAGGCCTATAAATTGAGCTCGAGATTTCAGAATTCATTGCACCACTCTCTCTCTTATAATCTTTCTAAAGAGAGAGTTTCTCTCTCTACTTTCTTTTAATTTTTAGTTTTTTTAGTTTTTAGTTTTGTAATTAATTTTAATTACGTTTTGTTAATATAGTAATTTAATTTTTACTTTTTACTTTTTACTTTTTACAGTTTTTATTATTACCATGAGGAGGTAACTCCCCCAGCTAGGGTGAAAGGTAATTCTTTTACTATTACTATTTATATTAATCTCCATTAGAATAATATATTCACTATTTAAAATATTGACTTAAAAAGGATACCGCCAGATTGGTCGGTTGGTAATTCATTTTAATCTGGTTTAAACCTGACTAATAAAGGATACCGCCAGATTGGTCGGTTGGTAATTTAATTTTGATTCCGCCTTTATGGCTGGTTGGACTTAATTTGACTTAATCAGGTTACCGCCTATATGGCTGGTTGGAGAAAGAATCACAAGTTTATATATTATTTTATGGGAGATATCTAAATTAGTAGTAGTAAAAGTAATTCCTTTTACCTTAGCATTTTATTTTATTTTATTTTTTCAGTTTTACTTTATGTCTTTTACTTTTCAGTATTTTTACTTTATGTCTTTTACTTTTAAGTTGTTACTAGCCCTAGTTATGTGTTAGTTATCTAGGGTTGTGATGAATTCTAATATCACCGGTTTATAAGGGGTTATTTTATAGTTTGGGTAATTTAAAGGTTTACTTATTAAGTCTTAAGCTTAATGCTTCTTGTTGTCTGATCACCAATAAGATTGATGTGGTAAATCTAAAATGAACTAGACATAGGGATTTTAGCTTTCAGCCTTAGACTTAATAGCCCACGATCTTCCTTGAGGATAGATAACCCTTTAATAGATTTCCTTACAGGATAGGAATATACATGTCGGGCGGGGGTAGCCATAATTGGAACTTAAACTTAATGAATCCAGATAATTTGGTTGACATAGACATATGGTTCAATTGGGTTAAACTGGGTATTTGCGTCTGACCATCGACAGAGGCTTTTGCATAATTTAGTGTTCCAGGTTAGTAAACTGATTTATTACACAAACATAAAATAACCACTTCATCTTATGACTGTTGTGGGCAAAAATGAGTTGATTAATATTTTGTTGGCTGTGTATATGGAGAATGGTAAATATAATCGGAGAATTTACTTATTCGGTAATTTAGAATAAAATAAAACAACTAGTAACTTGGAGTAGAAGTTTCACCTGATTAGTCACTAACATCTTTATTCTATTTTCGCTTGTTTTTTGCTTTTGTGTGCATTAGTTTTAATACTTGTTTACTTTTGTAAAAATGTTTGTGGGTATCATTGCTGTAAACCCTCACGAGACTACAACTCGTCCACTAGGGACACCTAGAGGTTTAAAGGCTTGTTGCATATGCTAAATGCAACCGTGATCCCTACGAAAGTGGCTTAGTTAATTTATTTATTTATGTTATTTTATTTTATGTTTTGCTCGAGGACTAGCAAAATGTTAGGTTTGGGGGTGTGATGAGTGGTATTTATATCACTTATTCCCACTCATTTGACCTAATATTTTGTATAGTTTCTTGAGTTTTGTGAACGTTTTGATATGTTTTGTGTTATTTTGTAGATAAATAAAGTTTGGAAAGCATTGGCGGCAATTTGGGGCAAAAACGGACAAAAATGCGTCAACATGGATATTTTGGTCTTAAGCGCGTCGCGACGCCAAGAGTTCCGCGTCGCGACGTCTAAAATGCACCGAACAGTGCTAACGTGTGCCGGGTCCAAATCAGAATCTGAGAAAAGTTTGACTTTGCTAAAACTGCGCCGTGCCACGTGTCACCATCACAGTCGATCTGCTAACATGCGCCGTGCCACGTGTCAGCATCCTACGGTGCCGACAGTCATCATCGCCACGTGTCGCCACGTCCGTCGCCATGTCATCAGCCACGTCAGCAAGTCAACAGTCAAATTGCCACGTGTCGTGCCACATCATCATCAGCCAATCAGGAAGTGACACGTGTCGCAATTCTATGGTGCCGACAGTCTCTTTCCCACGTGTCGCCACGTCAGCGCCACGTCAGCGCCACGTCAGCATCAATTATTGGATATCCTATCTTATCTGACATGTGGCGGATAAGAATCTCACGACCAATCAGAAGCCGCCACGTGTCACAATAATTGAAGCCCAACCACTCTGCCACGTGTCACTTTATCATCTTATCCAGAATCTTCAAACCAGCGAACCAGAGCGCCACGTCGACAAATCCGGCGTCGCAACGCTGAGGACCTGGCATCGCCACGCTGGATCCTACCGAGGCCTATAAATTGAGCTCGAGATTTCAGAATTCATTGCACCACCTCTCTCTTATAAACTTTCTAAAGAGAGAGTTTCTCTCTCTACTTTCTTTTAATTTTTAGTTTTTTAGTTTTTAGTTTTGTAATTAATTTTAATTACGTTTTGTTAATATAGAAATTTAATTTTTACTTTTTACTTTTTACTTTTTACAGTTTTTATTATTTACCATGAGGAGGTAACTCCCCCAGCTAGGGTGAAAGGTAATTCTTTTACTGTTACTATTTGATTAATCTCCCTTAAAAATAATATATTCACTATTTAAAATATTGACTTAAAAAGGATACCGCCAGATTGGTCGGTTGGTAATCATTTAATCTGGTTTAAACCTGACTAATAAAGGATACCGCTAGATTGGTCGGTTGGTAATTTAATTTTGATTCCGCCTTTATGGCTGGTTGGACTTAATTTGACTTAATCAGGTTACCGCCTATATGGCTGGTTGGAGAAAGAATCACAAGTTTATATATTATTTTATGGGAGATATCTAAATTAGTAGTAGTAAAAGTAATTCCTTTTACCTTAGCATTTTATTTTATTTTACTTTTCAGTTTTACTTTATGTCTTTTACTTTTCAGTATTTTTACTTTATGTCTTTTACTTTTAAGTTGTTACTAGCCCTAGTTATGTGTTAGTTCTGGGGTTGTGATGAATTCTAATATCACCGGTTTATAAGGGGTTATTTATAGTTTGGGTAATTTAAAGGTTTACTTATTAAGTCTTAAGCTTAATGCTTCTTGTTGTCTGATCACCAATAAGATTGATGTGGTAAATCTAAAATGAACTAGACATAGGGATTTTAGCTTTCAGCTTAGACTTAATAGCCCACGATCTTCCTTGAGGATATATAACCCTTTAATAGATTTCCTTACAGGATAGGAAATACCTGTCGGGCGGGGGTAGCCATAATTGGAACTTAAACTTAATGAATCCAGATAATTGGTTGACATAGACTGGTTCAATTGGGTTAAACTGGGTATTTGCGTCTGACCATCGACAGAGGCTTTTGCATAATTTAGTGTTCCAGGTAGTAAATGATTTATTACACAAACATAAAATAACCACTTCATCTTTTAAATGATATTAGAATGATCATGACCCTAGATCTTTGTGTCTTTTGTTATTTTCCTTAGTATTTTCTTTTGTCTTTTTTTTATTTATTTTGTAAAACCACATTCAACCAATCAAACAATCATTCTCTTCTCCATTTAATTAGATATTTGTAAATAAATAGATTCAACAATTAATAACAACAGTAGGAATTAAGTCCTCGTGGGATCGATATTTTTATACTACTTGAACGATACGTGCGCTTGCGTTATACGTGTGTGTTTACGCCGGTCAATATTATAATTAAGAGAGATTAATCTAAATATTAGTAATAAAAGTTTTACCTTTTACCCCAGCAAAAGGGAGTTACCTCCTCATTACTGAAAAGTAAAAACTGAAAATTAATGTGCGTAAAAGTAAATTGCGGAAAGTAAAAACTGAAAAGTAAAGAAAAGAAAGTGCGAAAGCGGAAATTAATTACTGAAAGCTGTAAATAAACAAACAAGATACAATCTTCTTAGTATTCTTAAGGAATTCCTTAGAAGAAAGTATGAATTTACAAATGAAATTGCTTGGTATTTATAGGCAAATTTTACCTCCATCAAATCATCCACAAAATCCATTATTAATTGCTCCATTAATTGCTCCACCAAATCCATTATTAATTGCTCCACTAATTGCTATCATGTTTGGTTGTGATTTGATAATTTTTATTATTTATTTATTAATTTATTTTTTTGCTTTGAAAATGATTGAAAATGACTTTAATAATTACACACAACACACTTCTGGATGGTTCATCCATTTCGGGCATCCAATATTCAGAATTCGAAAGTTGTAGATCTTTGAGCCTTCTTTAATCTGGAACTTGAATCAGCTCAATCCGATATCGGAGTAAAACGTTATGCCCAAAATACGACAGATGAGCAAAACTGGAATTTCCAAAACTGCACTTCCTTAAAAAGCCCTTTCAAGTTTCCAATCTCCAAAATTAATATGTCAAGTCCAATTTTTGCTCTTATTTGACCCACATTTCGTCCTAAATGATTTCATTGTGTCCCAATATTATTTTATCTGCAAAATAAAATAAAACACATCAAAACGTTCATCAAACCTGAGAAACTAAACAAAATATTAAGTAAAATGGGCGGTAAATATTGATATATTTTCCGCTCATCAATTAGGTTAAGAACCATAATTTCACAAATTACTCCAATTGGAAAATTTACATTAAATTGAATTAATTCAATGCTTTAATCAATTCAATAATTCACCAAACAAGTCTCACCACTTGAAATAATGTAAGAACAATTCTAGGTTATAATTGTTAGGGTTGGTGCTTAGAGTGCCAATCCGGATCGTATTTATGTCCGATTCATAAATACGAGCAATTCCATTTTTCATAATATTACTAATTTAATGGTAGTACCATTGTCTTTTATACACTTATTCGATCTAATTACGATTAGATGTCTGATTATGATTAGATCGAAACTAAATCTGGTTTAGTCATACATGTATATTAGAGCCCTAGGATTTATAATGTAGTGCGTAGTTACAACGTAATTTGTAATTGACATTGGGGAAGCGCATTATAAGATGTATATCCTTAAAATGTTCCTGGTCAAGATTTACTAACACAGGTCGGTTAGTAAAATCCGCTGAGACCAGTACATGTCGTATATAGTGACTTGGTCTGATGGTTTATCCAAATGAACCATGAGTCTCGGGAGACTCGTATAGACATGTATGTGTTTATTTGATAAACACTAAACAGTTCATTGAAGATTTCCTAATATATGGTACACCAACGTCAATATGAATCTTCTCGAGTTGAGTGAGCATAGTGGTCATTTGACTTGAGATACCGCAGTAGGATATATGAGTTATCCTCCACACTTTGATGGCAGTCACGTCACCGATCTATTAAGATCAGACCTCCGCCTGTTCGTTGGATGTGGACTGATGCTAATGATATCCAGTGCGTATCAAGAGAGGATCTATCAGTCCTGTGTACAAGGCATAGGCATCATGCATGTGTTTACGATCTAGTAAATCCATGGTCGTGGTATCGATGGGGTTTTGGGCGATGGGCGCGGCGGAAGCGCGGTTCGGGCGAAATCATAATTTTAATTTTTTTTATTACCGAATAAATTATTCAATATCTAATATGAATAATTTATTCATATTTCACCTAAAACTATTTATTGATATCAAATAGCAACATAAATATAAAGAAAACGTCGTGAACTTTTTACGAAAAATATTTTCCGGAAAATGACGCAAAAAGCATTTCTGACCGAACCAACCACCCAACACTTATGAGGACTGCCCAGGTCTGCAGTAATAGTTTAGGACAGTTCATAGGCTGCCCGAACAGTGACGAACTCACTATTTGGATAGCCGACATCCGGTTGGCTCAAAAGTCACTCGGTAACGCCGTTTTTCACCGTTTTCGCTTATTTCAACTCCGAAACACTTTCTGGTAATTGTTCCAACTCCCAAAACACATCCAAAACATTCAAAAAACATATTTTTTTATCAAAAAAATCAGTAAACTTCCAGGTCTGATCCAGAAACCGAATTTGTCAAATTTCATGCTTTAAATCTAATTTTCAAGATTAAATCAATTAATCCACAACACCAATCAAAGTCACCACACATGAAGCACCCAAGAACAATTATAGGTGTCACAAGAGTGGTCATAAAACTCTAGAATAGCAACTCATCATCAAATGATCAATTTGGACAATAATTACAATAATTTCATCCAAATACACTTCACACATGCACACAAGCTTCCAATTCATCCACGACAACCAAAAGCCCCAAATTATAAGATTCAAAGGAACCCTAGAATAATTCTAATAACTCAAGAAAATAAGAAAAAAATTTCCAAGCTTAAGAAGATTTAGGATTACCTTTAATCTTCAATTTTCTAAGCCTTTTTCTTGAATTTTCCTTTGTTTTCTTCATGGTTTGATCAAACAAACCCTAAGGCATTTCTTTTTAGAGGTTTCGGCTATGGCAGCAAGTTAGAAGAAGAAGAAAACAATTTTCCCCTTTAAAAAAGCCTTGACCGACTTTGCATAGTAAAATGGGGCATTTTGGTCATTTTTTTAAAATTATCTAATTAAAAGAAATTAAGCTTTTTAAGTGACAAATCAAATTTGTACACATTTAGCCTAATTAAATCATGTCATATAAACCAATAATAATTAGACAAATTTCATAACATTTATAAAAAAGTTTATTAATTAATCATTTAAATATTTAACAATTAAATATCCAAATAATCAATTAATTTAATTATTATTATATATGTATTTTTATTTACAATAAATAGGAAATAATATATTTATGGCATGCGTCAAAATCTCATTTAACGAATGTGTATCTAATCGTATTATGTATCAAATACAATACACAATAATTACGATAGACCAAAAATGCCTCTAATGCATGTGTTATCGTTTAACTGATTAAACGATCCGAATTTACTAATTTAATCCGGTAAAGTATTATGAATAATCTGTATTATTCATATCATGTTGCCCAGTGCTCAACGAGTACACTTCATATTATGTGACTCTCTAAGTTTAGGTTTATCCATCACGAAATCCAATTTCGTGTCCATAATCCACCCACTCATGGATTATAACGACCACGGATAATTTCGCTAAACTATGCAAGCCGATGTCATTACATACGTATAATCCCTCCGTCACAGGCTATCCATATTATACTTGGGATATAGATAAGAACATCAAATTCTTATGGTATAATATAGTCGACTTTCTAATTTACGATCTCTAAATAACCTCGGGAACTGATTTCCGATGTTATACCACGGCCATGGATTTACTAGATCGTAAACACGTGTGGATGCATATGGCCTATACACAGTACTGATGGATCCTTTCTTGATACACACTGGATATCATAAACTCTTGGGTGACTTTCCCTATCACCTTCTTTTGACTCCCTATGTGCTAGCAAGTTGAAATTTTGCAACAAATATTCCATGGAGAGAAGAGAGGCTCACGATTTTTTGGCTTGGAAGAGAGAAGATGAATAGTTCTTTTGTGTTTTCCAAAAACATAAAGCAAAAGTTGGTAGTTGGTTTGATTAAATACAAAATTTAATATTATGCCAAATACACACATCAAAAAGTGACATGTGATGTTAGTTAGTGGGTCCCACCACTTTGAATTCAAAATTCAAGTTGACATCTCCAACACACAACTAAGCTTTGGGCCCGGGTTCGTTTAATCCGATTAAATGAATTTTCCGTCGCGACGTAATTAAATCCAATTTAATTAAATAATAATGCCTAGCAAAATTATTACGAAAATCGTTTATGAATTAATTCCAAATTAATTCGTTCACTTGAATTAAAATCCAATTTTAATTCCGTATTGAAATCTGATTTCAATTAATATATCCAATATATTATTTTAGCCCAATTAAATAAATTAAATAGAAAAATCCAATTTACCAATTAAATATATTTTACCGATTAATTCCAAATTAATCGCGCGCTCTATCTCTCTTCTAGACGAATTTATTCTCTGATAAATTCTAACCGTAATTAATCCCAGATTAATTTTCTCTCTCATAATTAATCCCAGATTAATTCTGTTCGAGTCAAATGTCATCGGTGAATCTTTGGGAAGCGACCCAAGAGATCTCTGGATATGTTGGCAGTTAATATACGGTCATCGGACTATCCGAACACGTGAGTACCCAGTACCACGTTCTTACCGATTTAGAAGACATGGTTGTCTTCTAGCAAAGCACCATGCCTACCCAATTCTCCGGAAATATATTCAACATGGAATATATATAATCTGTATCAGGCGTAGTATACAAAGTATTGCGTATTACAATCCAGTATCGGATGTCACATGCTAGGCCTAGGGCTGGAATTGTGTCTGCCCCGTACGAAGCATATATCGGATCACTAGCAACCAGTCTCTGTAATCAGATAATCATGACCTAGTCATGCTATCCCAATAGCTGCAACATTTAAGAGTACTAGTTGTGTATCATTGCGTGATCATCATCTTCATATGACTGAAGTGATACTTCCATCTTGACATCACACCCAATACACTACGATTCTCAGTATACCCAGAAGAGGCATACACAGAACCTATTAAAGCTCCGGACGACCAAAACCAAAGTATACTGATTGTCGCAAGTATTAGCGATGCAAGTCTCAGGTTAAGACCACATACACCTTCCCTGATTCGGATTCCCATAGACACATATGTAGGGGTTTTAGGGGCTTAATTCGGTGACGCAGCGGAAGCGGTGGAAAATCGTATTTTCCGATTTCAAAACTTTTTCTCGGATTAATTAAATAAACATATTTATTTAATTATCCAATAATCAAATTATGAAATAAAATTCAAATAAATCATATTTAAGTGAATTTACCAAATTACCCTTACACTTGGTATTTAGTCCATTTTAGTCCAAAATTGATCAAATCAATTTTGAATGATTCTAAATCATTCTAAGATGAACTTAGCATGTTCAAAACATCAAAACAAACCAAAGCAACATAAATCCCCATTTTTCCATCCTTGGCCGAATGCCTCACATTAGGCTCCAATTTGTGCACTTTGTCATTTCATGCATCAAAACACATCAAGATGTAATCCAATGAACATGAAACTTTATATGCATCATATACACATCCAAATACACAACATATATGAAAAGCCCCAAATTTGGAATTGGTCATGAACCCTAATTTTTCAATTTCTTCAAATTGGACAAATTAGACCAAATTGGTTAAATCCAATACTTCAATCATGTTCCTTCCATCAATAATTAAATCGAATTCCATAATGGGAAGAGGACCCCATGAATATATGTCGACCCACAGCAGAGGCACGGTCTCGCCTACATATATTCACAGGTAGACAACTAATTGTCAATCACTCACTAGTGACTCCGAGGTTCCGGTCCTGGCCGTTTCTCGTTGTCGCTGCGAAGGCAGGCCCACAAGGAGACGTACCAAGGTTAAACTCGTCAATGATAAACTCAAGTTACTTGCGTAACCCTGACAGCTAGGGCACGTTTAGGATTCCGCTTTCGCTTGAATTTATCTAGTATCTAATATAAATTCGGCATAAATAAATTTCTATCAGCTACATCCTCACAGCAGAGGCACGGTCTCGGATGTAGTCAACAAAAAGATATTTATAAACCTTATTGACAAGACGGACCAAGAAACAAGTATTCCAAATACTAGTTACTTTTAAAACCTTATTAAGCGGGGATATTCCATTAAGTGTCATACACCCTAAATCTAATCAAATTAGATTATAACATGCATGTATAAAGTCAAGAAAACGTGATTAAACATTGAATAATAAAGCTAATCATTTTATGGAGGCCTAGAATCATACTAGCTCTGATCCATTTTGTAGGGGTTTTAGGGGCTTAATCCGGTGACGCAGCGGAAGCGGTGGAAAATCGTATTTTCCGATTTCAAAACTTTTTCTCGGATTATTAAATAAACATATTTATTTAATTATCCAATAATCAAATTATGAAATAAAATTCAAATAAATCATATTTAAGTGAATTTACCAAATTACCCTTACACTTGGTATTTAGTCCATTTTAGTCCGAAATTGATCAATCAATTTTGAATGATTCTAAATCATTTCTAAGATGAACTTAGCATGTTCAAAACATCAAAACACCAAAAGCAACATAAATCCCCATTTTCCATCCTTGGCCGAATGCCTCTCATTAGGCTCCAATTTGTGCACTTTGTCATTTCATGCATCAAAACACATCAAGATGTATCCAATGAACATGAAACTTTATATGCATCATATACACATCCAAATACACAACATATATGAAAAGCCCCAAATTTGGAATTGGTCATGAACCCTAATTTTTCAATTTGGACAAATTAGACCAAATTGGTTAAATCCAATACTTCAATCATGTTTCTTCTTCCATCCAATCAAAGTCTCAACACAATGAAACAACTCAAGATCAAATCTAGGTTATCTAAGAGTGGGTCAACAACTCTAGATTAGCAACAAGGTTTCCAAAACCATCAAAGAATACTTATAACTACACTAGTCACAAGCTTCCTCCATTATACATGCACAACACTTTCATCAAACATTTATCCATCAAAAACACAAATAATAAGAATATAAAAACCAAGAACATCACAAGATGTTGCCCACAACAAGAGGAACAAATTACTCTCTAATGGAAGGTTGGAAATGCTTACTATTTTCCAAGCTTTTCTTGATTTTTCTTTCTTTTCTCTCTAGCATTCTTTGCCTTCCTTTAATGGAGTTTTGGTTAAAGTGTATTAGGTTAGAACCAAATGAAATGAAAAACAAATATACTTGCTTCACAAAGGCCTTGGCCGAATTTGGCAAAGACATATACAAGAAATATTAATTTCAATTTCATTTGAATTTCATTAAATCAATTTGATAAAATATCTAAATAACACTTTATAGATATTTATATTAAGTCAACAAATGCAACTAAGAAAAATATAACTCTTATATTTAAGTGTATTGGCCGAAATTATAAGAAATAAAGGAAAAAGATATTTTTATTTTTCAAACAATTTTGAACAAATATCTTAAGAAGTCAAAATCAATTTGACAACCTTTTCCTTTAATGTAAAGTCAAACATTTACATTTATAATCATTTCCTAACTTTATCATTTGGTGATATATTTATATTTAATTATATTAATCATTTAACAATTAAATAATTAAATAATTAATTAAATATAAATATATCAAATATATGTATTATATTTACTTTAAATATCTCAAATACATATATTGATGATATATGTCAAATACCTTTATTTGATTATTTATTAATGTGTATTTAATAATATCATATATTAAATACAAATACACATTAATTAGGAAATGACGGTTCGGCCCTTTCGCATGTATTTTTCGTTTACGATTAAACGAATTATAAATAATCATCATTATTCGTAATGTTGCTCTAGTGCTCTACGAGTATGTTTCATTATTGAGACTCTCTAGATTCAGGTATATCCGTCACGAAATCCAATTTCATGTCCATAATCTATCCACCCGTAGATTATGACGATCACGGATAAACTAGCTGAATCATACAGGTCGAGGTCATTGCATACGTATAATCCTTCCGTCACAGGTATCCAGATAATCCCAGAGATATAGATGTGAACGTCAAATCTCTATAGGTATTATCTCGTCGACGTATCTATTAGCAATCTCTAAATAACACTCGGAACTTACTTCCGATGTATACTGTGGCCACAGATTTAACAGACTGCTAAATATATATGGACTACCTATGCTCTGTACACAGAACTGACGGATCATATCTTGACACACATAGGATATCCTGAGGATCGATCCACACCCAACGAACAGGCGGAGGTCTGATCTAAATAGATCGGTGACGTGACTGCCATCTAAGTGTGGAGGATGTCTCATACATCCACAGTAGTGTCTCAAGTCGAAGGACCACTATGCTACTCAACCCGAGAAGATTCTTATTGACGTTGGTGTACCATCCATTAAGAATATTCGGTGAGCCGTTCAGTGTTTATACCACTATAAAACCTACACGTCTATACGAGTCTCCATAGACTCATGGTTCATTGGGATAAACCATCGGACCAAGTCTCGATATACGACATGTACTGGTCTCAACGGATTTGACTAACCGACCCGTGTTAGCAAATCTTGACCAGGAACTATGTTTGATAATATTCATATAGCAGTGACACTTCCCAATGTCAATTACAAACTAACTTTGTAACTGTGTACTGCATTATATATTATCGGGCCTTTGTCTAATATATACATATCACTAAACCACATTTAGTTTCAATCTAATCGTAATCAGATCGAATACGTATATAAGAACAAGAGGTGCAACCAAATAAGTAATATTATGGAATAAGGGGATGTTCGTATTCATGAATCAGACATAAATATGGTCCGGATTGGCGCTCTGAGCACCAACCCCAACAATTTCTCCCACTTGCTCTAGGGCCAATCCACGGTATCATATACTCATCTCAATGTGCATCGTATGCACATGGCCCTCAAAAGCTCACCCAGTACTTAAGAGGTAGGCAACAAAAACAAGTCCGCTATGACATATTGAGTTTGTCAAACAAACTCCATCGTTCCTATAGTCAGCATCATTCATATTTTGTAGAATCTAGATTATACATTAATATGACTCTGATGCTACATCAGTATTGTGCTACAGCTACTGAGTTGTCCAAGTATTTAAGGATCAAATCCAAAATACTATGAAGACAACCGCAAGCACAATAACAATTCAAAACTTCTATTTTATAAGGTCACTATGCAACTTCATAAGTCAATACTTTATAAGTTGCATTTAATTCCACTATAAAGTATAATCCTTCGTGACACTCCCACTGCATCTTTTCTGACTCTTTATGATGTAGACTGTCTAACGTCATAATTAGTCTCAAAACTAATATGACCCTAATGGTTGCAGACTATATTCTCCATGAATTAGAAACTCGTTCTTAATATCTCAAAGATCACAAAGAACGTGTTTCAAGATCCATCATATGGTCTATAGGATGTCAAAATAACTCGTAACAATTACGATTAAATCGACATCGATAATCGTACATAATAAAGTATTCACTATGTCATCATCAAATGATACATAATATTGTTTAGACATTCTAATCAATATCTCTTTCGAAAAAGGAATCATCCTTTACGAAAGATGAATACTATGTATATAAACACACAATAACTGTCGAACAGTTATACTAACTGTCATACAGATAGCCTTGTCATGTCCTTAATTAGATCATATCTAATGTATGAATAATAGGAGTATCTCACAAGTCTCTTGGTTTTATATCTTATATATAAAACTTTATATCGTATATAACAGAGAATACTCTCACTGTTTTCACGGAGTAAAGAAGACTTAGGTAAACCTTTTACCTCACAAACATCTCATTATTACTATAATAATGATAATGTTGTTAGGATATATAAAACTAGAAAGTAATTTGCACGCTCCCACTAACCCTTTTATCACATATGTATTCTATATACTTTGACAAGATCAGACAATCTGACGATATCGAAAATAGAGAAAACATATTTCTGGAAGACTTATCCGAGTCTACAATAGGCTCTATAAGCTTAGCACAAAACTGCGATCTAAACAGAACACAAACACTAGGGCCATTCCAGAATGAACTCTTCAAATAAAGAAATCACAACTGATCTCTTATCTGAATAAGTCATTCAAAAACGCCATTTTGCATTCTTTAGTTAAAATGTACAGTTTCATATTATCATTAACCAATATATCTATAATTGTTCATTTAGTGCGACTAGAGATAAGTTTTCTCAGAATCTACAATAGATTGCTGAGTATAACTTTTCTCACTGTCATACTGTAAAGTCAAACCTTTAATAAGCTCATATTGCTTTCGCTGCGCAAACAATTAGCACATATCATGAACTAATTCATAATGAAAGCGTAATCAAGTTCAAAACTTGATCGTAGTAAGCTATGAACAATCTTAGATCTATGGTTCAATGGTGACTTCCAGAATCGATATCAAATATCACTTCCATTATAAGTTATAAGATAATTTTTCTTCAGTAAGAAAACAACGGAACCATTAAGTATCAAATACTCGTGAATGATTCTGTTATCCTATTAAACTTGTACGGAAGATGTATAGAGTTGTTTCATCTTATTAATTACATAGTTCCATTTACAATTTATCATTCTCACATTTGACTTCAATAAGTCAAGTCTTTTCTACAATAGTTAACATCTGATGTTACACACCAAGTAATAAAACGATTTTATTACTTAGAATCGTAGGAAAGATATTCTATTAAATAGAATACAATATTCTATTAAACAGAATAAATGATAAATTCTTACTTATACCTCCGAGGTGTAAGTAATTTCCATTATATAACTATTATATAAAAGAAAGATTGAAATCTCAAACTTTTCAAGATTCAAATTTTCTACCTATACATATCATATATGCAACTGTAGAAAATAATGGAACATTAATTAAAGAGATGAATTAGTGTTACTGGAGTATAACCCCAAGAGTATTGAAACTAATTCGGTAACATTCAATATCAAACGAACCAAATCATATAAGATCCGATTGCTCCCATTACTCAATTCCATCAAGATGGAATCATGGAAGAATAATATTGAATATGAATCATATTCACTAAATAACCTTAGAACTAATTGCTTTAAATTCATACGTTTGATCGTATCAAAGATCTTTGAACAGTTCAAAGACATGTTATGAATTTTGAGGATAGAATTATCTAAAACCTTTAGATTGAATATATTTGAACAAGTCAAAAATGTTCAATCTACGTTTCATCAGAACGGATTGAAAGTACTTGATACTTTCAAGACTTTCAATATGTGTTCCTTCAGAAACACATAACTAAGTTATGACAATTCATCAACTAAGTTACGAAGTATAGAAAACTACCTTAAGCAATTATTATTCATTAAACTACATACATCCAATGTATTAGTTAAATAAATCTGGTGGTCCAATGACAATCATTGATTAAACGAGATCTTAATCACTTTCCTGAATACAATATTCATTAAATGGATAAGATATGTGGTGTGATCTAGTATCAAACCATCCTTCACCATACGGAATAAGCATCCAATGCTTAAGTGATTAAACCCATAAAGCACCGTTCTAAATTATTTACTTTACCGAATAATTTTTCTTAATGTTTATCTCTACGTCAATGACACTACTAGTTATTATAATATGTAACAATTGTTTATAAAGAACAAGTGACTATCCAATAGTCGCAAGTTCCGATATCAATATCAAAACAATCGTTAACCAATATTTCAAATAACTAGACGGGAGATCTGGTATCCAATACCTATAGTTGTAGTATTGTGAAAATCGATATTTTCTATACACAAATATACGCATCTCCTTTCTTTAGCTTTACTATTTGCATTCAACTATTCACAACAATTGTAAATAACTGATTAGCAAATTGTGTCAGACACATTACCTCTAAAGGTAATTAAAGCTTAGAAATGTCATTACTAGATAAACAAATACCTAATAGGGCTTTCTAAATGCCAGTCAAGAATCTCGAGACATGAACTAATTCAAGTCAATTCTTACTGCATAAGAAACTATTGTCTCTAAAGTATTATATCCTAAAGGGGATATCTATCTAGATTATCTATCATGACTTAGAAACTAAGTCATTAACCATCTTTATTTTTTAAGAAAATCGGAACAACAGTTCCCGATGGTTTAGACTAATCTAATAATATCCTAGTCTATTAGTATCTAGAACCTATTCTAGAATAACTGCAACCAAGAGTCTAGTCAGATAACATATCAAAATATGTGTGCAGTGATGAGCGGAAAATATATCAATATTTACCGCCCCTTTAACTTAATATTTTGTTTAGTTTCTCGGGTTTGATGAACGTTTTGATTTGTTTTAGTTTATTTTGCATATAAAATAATATCGGGTCTCAATGAAATCATTTAGGATGAAATATGGGTCAAATAAGGGCAATTATTGGATTTGATATATTAATTTTGGAGATTGGAAACTTGAAAGGGCGTTTTGACGAAGTGCAGTTTTAGAAATTCCAGTTTTGCGCATCTGTCGTATTTTGGACATAACTTTTTACTCCGATATTGGATTCAGCTGATGCAAGTGCCAAATTAAAGAAGACTAAAATATCTACAACTTTGAAAGAGAAAATATTTTCGAATTCGGAAGAGTTCATGACCGAAATTGATGAACCATCCAGAAGTGTGTGATGTGTAATTATTAAAGTCATTATCAATCATTTTCAAAGCAAAATATAAATTAATAAATAATTAATAAAAATGATCAAATCAACACCAAACAAGATAAGCAATTAGTGGAGCAATTATGGATTTGGTGGAGTAATTAGTGGAGAAATTAATAATGGATTGGTGGAGAATTTGATGGATGATTTGATATAGGCAAAATTTTGCCTATAAATACCAAGCCATTTCATTTGTAAAATTCATACTTTCTTCTAAGGAATTCCTTAAGAATACTAAGAAGATTGTATCTTGTTTGTTTATTTATAGCTTTTAGTAATTAATTTCCGCTTTCGCACTTTCTTTCTTTCTTACTTTTCAGTTTTTACTTTCCGCAATTTACTTTTACGCACAGTACTTTTCTTTCTTTAATTTTCAATTTTTACTTTTCAGTAATGAGGAGGTAACTCCCCTTGCTGGGGTAAAAGGTAAAACTTTTATGACTAATATTTAGATTAATCTCCCTTAATGATATATAGAAACTAGTTAAAACCTGACTTAACGAGGATACCGCCATATTGGTCGGTTGGTAATTATTTAAATTGGTTTTAACCTGACTAAACTGGATACACGCCTGATTGGTCGGTTGGTAATTAATTATTAATTTGACTTAATCTGGATACCGCCTATATGGCTGGTTGGTAATTATCATGCAAAGTTAATATATTATATTAAGGAAGATATCTAAAATAGAAGTAATAAAAGCATATCCTTTTACCTCAGCATTTTCTTTTATTGTACTTTTACTTTATTTAATTTTCAGCAATTTACTTTTCAGCAATTTACTTTCAGCAATTTACTTTCAGCTTTTACTTTTCAGCAATTTACTTTTCAGCTTTTACTTTATGTCTTTTACTTTTCAGCATTTTTATTTTATGTCTTTTATTTTTAAGTTTTTACTAGCCCTAGTTATGTGTTAGTTATCTGGGGTTGTGATGAATTCTAATATCACCGGTTTATAAGGGGTTATTTTATAGTTTGGGTAATTTAAAGGTTTGCTTATTAAGTCTTAAGCTTAATGCTTCTTGTTGTCTGATCACCAATAAGATTGATGTGGTAAATCTAAAATGAACTAGACATAGGGTTTTTAGGTTTCAGCCTTCGACTTAATAGCCCACGATCTTCCTTGAGGATAGATAACCCTTTAATAGATTTCCTTACAGGATAGGAATATACCTGTCGGGCGGGGGTAGCCATAATTGGAACTTAAACTTAATGAATCCAGATAATTTGATTGACATAGACATATGATTCAATTAGGTTAAACTGGGTATTTGCGTCTGACCATCGACAGAGGCTTTTGCATAATTTAGTGTTCCAGGTTAGTAAACTGATTTATTACACAAACATAAAATAACCACTTCATCTTTTAAATGATATTAGAATGATTCACGACCCTAGATATTTGTGTCTTTTGTTATTTTCCTCAGTATTTTCTTTTGTCTTTTATTTATTTATTTTGTAAAACCACATTCAACCAATCAAACAATCATTTTCTTCTCCATTTAATTAGATATTGTAATAAATAGATTCAACAATTAATAACAACAGTAGGAATTAAGTCCTCGTGGGATCGATATTTTTATACTACTTGAACGATACGTGCGCTTGCGTTATACGTGTGTGTTACGCCGGTCAAGTTTTTGGCGCCGTTGCCGGGGACTTATTTATCTTTCACTATTAATTTAGGGGTTAGATACGTTACTTGTATCTAATTTCTTTTTACTTATTGTTTTGTTTTCTTGTGTTTCAAGTTCTCAGAAACTACATGAGACGAATCAGAAGCTTTGAACTCTGATCGCTTGACCCAGAAATTGAAAGAACCATCGGACAGTTGAGAAGGGAAAGGCGAGAAGGCCAAGAAGATTTAGTCAACATGGAACCTGAACCGTTGGAGTTTGCACCACCAATTCCCATTCGAGACAGAACCATTCCGGTGGTTGACAGACTAATTTCCTGTATTGTACTTCCTCCCTTACCAGCAATGTGTGTGACATCAAAACATGCATTCAGATGATTCAGCAGTCAGTTCAGTTCGGGGGGGAATGCAACTGAAGATCCTAATGCCCACATCACAGCAACTTCCTGGAAGTTTGCGGCACTTTCAATTACAACCGAGCAGATGAAGAAGCAATGAGACTGCGTGTTTTTCCATACTCCTTGAAGGACAGAGCTAAAACATGGTTACATTCACTACCAGCAGGTTCCATCATAACTTGGAACACTCTAGCCACCAAATTCCTTGCAAAATACTTTCCACCGGCCAGAACTGCAAAGTTGAGGAATGGCATCACATCCTTTGTACAACAAGATTCAGAATCCCTCTGCGAAGCTTGGGAAAGGTACAAAGATTTACTCCGGAAATGTCCTCACCATGAGATTCCAAAATGGCTTCAAGTCCAAACATTCTATCATGGACTTTCTTTAATAATGAGAACCATAATTGATGCTGCTGCTGGAGGAGCACTAATGGCAAAAGGAGAAGATCAGGCTTGGGATTTAATTGAAGAAATGGCCAACAATAATTCTTTGTGTCCAACAGAAGGAGCATGATCCAAAGAATTGCAGGAATTTATGAAGTTGGAGCCAACACAACACTGAATGTCAAGCTGGATATGATTTGCAAAAATCTGGAAACTCTTAACATGAAGGTTAATGGTGGATCCACAAGTTCATCATATAAGGAGCACCAGAACCAGTTCAGCAGGAAGAGGGAAGAGACAGTGAATTTTTCAACAATTTCAACAGACAGGGGAAACAATCCATATTCCAACACCTACAACCCAGGGTGGAGGAATCATCCCAATTTTTCATGGAGCAACAATTCAGGCCAACAGCAAAACTATCCACCACCTGAATTCCAACAACAGAACAAAAGCCAGGAGCAGGCAAATGAACCAGGAATAACAGAAGTGTTGACCCACTTGAAAAGTTAGAAGCAAAACACGACTCTCAAGCAGCAAGATATGATGCTATGTTTCAATCCCAATCAGCATTAATTCAAAGTCAATCTGCTTCTATTAAAGCACTGGAGAATCAAATAGGACAACTGACAAATGCTCAGAGTTACAGACCGCCAGATACCCTTCCTAGCAACACAGAGCCAAATCCAAGGAACATGGGGAAGGAGCAATGTCATGCCATCATGTTAAAAAGCGGTACTGAAATCAACAAAGATGTTGGAGCCAAAACAGCTGTTGAGGAAGTTCCAAAAGAAAAAAAGCAACAGATGGAGGAAAAAGAAGCAAAGGAAAAAGAACAGATCATTCCACCTCCACATTTTCCTCAACGTCTTCAGAAGAACAAATTGGACAAGCAGTTTTCTCGGTTCCTGGAAATCTTCAAAAAGCTGCATATCAACATTCCATTAACAGAAGCGTTGGAACAAATGCCCACATATGCCAAATTCATGAAAGATATTCTTTCACGAAAAAGGAGATTGGGAGATTACGAGACAGTAGCATTAACAGAAGAATGCAACGCTATCATTCAGAGGAAACTTCCCCCAAAGTTGAAAGATCCTGGCAGTTTCACTGTTCCTTGCGTCATAGGAGAACATGACTTTGGTAAGGCTCTGTGTGATTTAGGTGCTAGTGTTAACTTGATGCCTTTTTCTATTTTCAGGAAATTACAGATTGGAGAAACAATGCCAACATCAGTTTCACTGCAACTTGCTGATAGATCGCTTGTATTTCCAAGAGGGGTAGTTGAGGATGTGTTGGTCAAAGTTGACAAATTCATTTTCCCAGCAGATTTTATTGTCCTTGATATGGAGGAAGACGCAGACGTGCCAATCATCCTCGGGAGACCATTCTTGGCTACAGGTCGAACCATTATTGATGTACAAAAAGGAGAACTAACCATGAGGGTACAAGACCAAGAAGTAACATTCAATATTTTCAAAGCCATGAATTTCCAGATGATGAAAAGAAGGAGGAATGTTTCAGACTTGATGTGATACACATTACCATTCAGAACTCTGATGAAAGACAAAGTTCTACTGACAAACTTAAAACATGTCAATTGCCTGTGGAGCCTAAAGATAAAGCATCTTTTGCACTGAAAGAGCCAATTCTTGCTCTACAAGTAACAGAAGAGAAAAAGTTCCACCAGCTCAACGAATTGGAGGAATTTCACAATCAACCTTTTGAAGATGCCAAATTGTACAAAGAAAATGGCAAGAAAAGACATGATGAGAAGTTAGTGCGCATACAACTGGAACCAGAGCAGAAGGTAATGTTAAACAAATCAAGGGTGAAATTCTTCCCATGGAAGCCAAAATCACGGTGGTCAGGTCCATTTGTGATCACCAAAGTTTTACCAAATAGAGCCGTTGAGATACATGATCCTGACGCTAACAAAACTTTCAAGGTTAAAAACAAGCGTGTCAAGCACTACTGGGGAGAATCATTTGAGCGACAAAAAGAAAGTGTTACACTTTCAGATCCAACTTAACGTTCGAGAAGTCAAGTCTAGCTGACGACTTTAAACTTAGCGCTAGCAGGGAGGCAACCCATGCAATTTTTGTATATATTGTGATTTGGTGTGAATTAATTTGTGTGTTTAGTTTTTTGCAGGTTAAGACATTTCAAGATGAAGAAGAAGTTCTCGTAAATCTTCCCAAGCAATTTCCTTCTCTCCCTCAAAAATCTCTAATGAAAGTTTACAAAGCTCGCTTGGAACAGATGAGGTTACTGACGATCCATGGTGTTCCCAATGACATTCGTTGGGTAATTGAAGCACGAGTCTGATTGGCAGGTGAGTCTTCAGACTCTTTTATTTCACATCTGCCTGGTTTTGGAAGAAGCACCTATGCAAAGAAACGAAAAGCTAAGCAAATGGGTGTTTGTTACAAATGTGCACGTTGGAATTGCAGTACTCGTTGTCGTTATTTAGGAATGGTGTCTGATAATCGCGAAGACAAAATTAAATTCATTAGGGATGGCTTGAGTAAGGAGTCTGTAGATGAAATATCTTCAACTCTTGAGACGCATCCCAGTGGATATGTTCATATAGCCATTCGCAAATTACATACACAATTCAAAAAGGAAAGACAACTGTTAAGTCTCGGGAATCTGACTCAAAAAGACCATGTTTGCCAATTTATAAGAAAATTGGATGGGAAGCTTGTCCCTGACGCATAGACGTCAATCAATCCGTTACTTTTCTTGTAAATATTATATCTCTTTGTCTTTTCCTAATAATTGTGATTTATTTTGTTGTTTTCTTTTATTTTTGTAGACATGATCCAGACCTTTTTGACTAACACGATATTATTTCGCTACTAATCGTCCTCTGGAAGATACTTGTGCTATTATTACTCACCCTTTTTCAGGTACTATAAATTCAGCCTGTCATTGCACTTTTGAAGGCATCCAGAGTTGAGAAAGAAATACATATAAAAATGGAAGCCACTTCAAGAAGACGAGTTGAAAACATCTGTGTGTTTTGCGGTAGTAGTGTTGGAACTAAACCACAATACATAGAAGCAGCACAGGAATTGGGTCGAGTCTTAGCTGCAAGGAATATGCACTTAATATATGGCGGACGCAATCTTGGACTTATGGGGATCGTTTCAAAAGCCGTACAGGAAGGAGGTAGTAACGTTTTAGGAATCATCCCAAAACCCTTGGCAGAGGCAAATCTTATTGGATCATCAAACGGAGAGGAACTGATGGTGCCAGGTATGTCTCAACGACTAGTAGAAATGATTAACCGTGCTGATGCTTTTATTGCTTTGCCAGGTGGCTTGGGCACATTGGAGGAAATTTTTATAGTACTATCTTGGGCGAACCTGAACATACACCAGAAACCAATTGGGCTGTTTAACGTTGATGGATTTTATGATTTTCTTTGTGTGTTTCTTGATGATGCCCGGAGAAATGGGTTCATATCAAAACCTTTAAAAGAACTGCTCTTTACTGCCAGAACTGCTCCGGATCTAATAGATCAACTCTTAGCCTATGAACCACAAATTGACCCTGTCCTTTCAAAGATAAATTGGTCCGAGGATGATCGTGGTAAGAGGCGTCGTGTTAATCTGGATCTTAACCTTTAATTTCCTGTAGATTTCAGCTAACCAGGTACGACCTTCTTAACTCTCCTTTTACTGTTTAAGACATTGGGGACAATGTCTCATTTAGGTTTGGGGGAGAGAATTAGTTGATTAGTACCTTGTTTTTTTTAGTTATGTGTTGTTTCTATTTTTAGTTCAAAATTTTCCGAAAAATACAAAAAAATTGAAAAATTTTCAAAAAATTACAAAAATATTTTGTGTTTTTGTTTTGACTAAAAAGGTGAAATTGGTAAAAGATAGCCGAGTAAGGAGTTTCCACTCATGAGACGTATCTCAAGCCTATTTCGAAACAAGTTAATTTTTGTTTATTTCATTTTGAATTATTTAGTTTGTGAATTCTCCATAAAACGGACTAAAAGGAATCTTCATATGTTTAGTTAGCAGATATTATCAACATATATAGTAACATACGGACATAAGCTAAATTGAAAAGTTTGTAATATTCAGTGCTCTAGTTTAATTGGAGGAAGCATCTCAAAAAATAATGGAGTAAAAAAAAATAAAAAAAAAAAAAAAACGTCTGAGATCCGTGTTATTAAGTCTGTAAGGGTGTTTTAACACCTAGTGCCCTAAAGCCAACTGGTTTGGGAGTCACTGGCCCAAAGCTCGTTACATGGATCAAAGATGCTGCAAAAAATATATATATCTGAAGTCTGGGTAATTAAGTCCGTAGGGGTGTCTTAACACCTGGTGCCCTAAAGCCAACTGGTTTGGGAGCCACCGACCCAACACTCGTTACATAGATGGAAGATATTGTATATAAATAAAAAATAGAGAAAAAAAAAAGAAAAAATCAAAAAAATTCAGAAAAATTATTCCATTGCTATAAAAAAGTGTGAATTCTGATAAAACTTCAGGACAAAAATATTACTCTCTTATCAACTGCATTTATGACTGTTGTGGGCAAAAATGAGATTGTTTAATACTTTGTTGGCTGTGTATATGGAGAATGGTAAATATAATCGGAGAATTTACTTATTCGGTAATTTAGAAAGAAACAAAACAACTAGTAACTTGGAGTAGAAGTTTCACCTGATTAGTCACTAACTTTATTTATTCTCTTTTCTTTTGTCTTTTTCCTTTTGTGTGCATTAGTTTTACTACCTTTTTACTTTTGTAAAATGTTTGTGGGTATCATTGCTGTAAACCCTCACGAGACTACAACTCGTCCACTAGGGACACCTAGGGGTTTAAAGGCTTGTTGCATATGCTAAATGCAACCGTGATCCCTACGAAAGTGGCTTAGTTTAATTTTAATTGTTTCTTATATTTTATTTTGTTGTTTTGCTCGAGGACTAGCAAAATGTTAGGTTTGGGGGTGTGATGAGCGGAAAATATATCAATATTTACCGCCCCTTTAACTTAATATTTTGTTTAGTTTCTCGGGTTTGATGAACGTTTTGATTTGTTTTAGTTTATTTTGCAGATAAAATAATATCGGGTCTCAATGAAATCATTTAGGATGAAATATGGGTCAAATAAGGGCAATTATTGGATATGATATATTAATTTTGGAGATTGGAAACTTGAAAGGGCGTTTTGAAGAAGTGCAGTTTTAGAAATTCCAGTTTTGCGCATCTGTCGTATTTTGGACATAACTTTTTACTCCGATATTGGATTCAGCTGATTCAAGTGCCAAATTAAAGAAGACTAAAATATCTACAACTTTGAAAGAGAAAATACTTTCGAATTCGGAAGAGTTCATGACCGAAATTGATGAACCATCCAGAAGTGTGTGATGTGTAATTATTAAAGTCATTATCAATCATTTTCAAAGCAAAATATAAATTAATAAATAATTAATAAAAATTATCAATCAACACCAAAAAAGATAAGCAATTAGTGGAGCAATTATGGATTTGGTGGAGTATTAGTGGAGAAATTAATAATGGATTTGGTGGAGAATTTGATGGATGATTTGATATAGGCAAAATTTTGCCTATAAATACCAAGCCATTTCATTTGTAAAATTCATACTTTCTTCTAAGGAATTCCTTAAGAATACTAAGAAGATTGTATCTTTGTTTATTTATAGCTTTTAGTAATTAATTTCCGCTTTCGCACTTTCTTTTCTTTACTTTTCAGTTTTTACTTTCCGCAATTTACTTTTACGCACAGTACTTTTCTTTCTTTAATTTTCAATTTTTACTTTTCAGTAATGAGGAGGTAACTCCCCTTTGCTGGGGTAAAAGGTAAAACTTTTATGTCTAATATTTAGATTAATCTCCCTTAATTATAATATATAAACTAGTTAAAACCTGACTTAACGAGGATACCGCCATATTGGTCGGTTGGTAATTATTTAAATTGGTTTTAACCTGACTAAACTGGATACCGCCATTTTGGTCGGTTGGTAATTAATTATTAATTTGACTTAATCTGGATACCGCCTATATGGCTGGTTGGTAATTATCATGCAAAGTTAATATATTATATTAAGGGAGATATCTAAAATAGAAGTAATAAAAGCAGATCCTTTTACCTCAGCATTTTCTTTTATTGTACTTTTACTTTATTTAATTTTCAGCAATTACTTTTCAGCAATTTACTTTCAGCAATTTACTTTCAGCTTTTACTTTTCAGCATTTACTTTCAGCTTTTACTTTATGTCTTTTACTTTTCAGCATTTTTATTTTATGTCTTTTATTTTTAAGTTTTTACTAGCCCTAGTTATGTGTAGTTATCTGGGGTTGTGATGAATTCTAATATCACCGGTTTATAAGGGGTTATTTTATAGTTTGGGTAATTTAAAGGTTTGCTTATTAAGTCTTAAGCTTAATGCTTCTTGTTGTCTGATCACCAATAAGATTGATGTGGTAAATCTAAAATGAACTAGACATAGGGCTTTTAGGTTTCAGCCTTAGACTTAATAGCCCACGATCTTCCTTGAGGATAGATAACCCTTTAATAGATTTCCTTACAGGATAGGAATATACCTGTCGGGCGGGGGTAGCCATAATTGGAACTTAAACTTAATGAATCCAGATAATTTGATTGACATAGACATATGATTCAATTAGGTTAAACTGGGTATTTGCGTCTGACCATCGACAGAGGCTTTTGCATAATTTAGTGTTCCAGGTTAGTAAACTGATTTATTACACAAACATAAAATAACCACTTCATCTTTTAAATGATATTAGAATGATTCACGACCCTAGATATTTGTGTCTTTTGTTATTTTCCTCAGTATTTTCTTTTGTTTTTTTATTTATTTATTTTGTAAAACCACATTCAACCAATCAAACAATCATTCTCTTCTCCATTTAATTAGATATTTGTAAATACATAGATTCAACAATTAATAACAACAGTAGGAATTAAGTCCTCGTGGGATCGATATTTTTATACTACTTGAACGATACGTGCGCTTGCGTTATACGTGTATGTTTACGCCGGTCATGCAGTAAATAAAAGTTTAATTCTATCTACTATAAAATAAGGAAACAAACAAGCGGCAATTTCCATAATAACATACACTGTCTAAGTTATGGAATATTTTAAACTTAGCAGTGCCTCCCACTATTTTTACGTAATGCCGTAATCCCCAACGGAAAGACGAGAATTCAATAATTAAATCGAATTCCATAATGGGAAGAGGACCCCATGAATATATGTCGACTTACAACAGAGGCACGGTCTCGCCTACGTATATTCACAGGTAGACAACTAATTGTCAATCACTCACTAGTGACTCCGAGGTTCCGGTCCTGGCCGTTTCTCGTTGTCGCTGCGAAGGCAGGCCCACAAAGAGACGTACCAAGGTTAAACTCATCAATGATAAACTCAAGTTACTTGCGTAACCCTGACAGCTAGGGCACGTTCAGGATTCCGCTTTCGCTTGAATTTATCTAGTATATAATATACATTCGGCATAAATAAATTTCTATCAGCTACATCCTCACAGCAGAGGCACGGTCTCGGATGTAGTCAATGAAAAGATATTTATAAACCGTATTGACAAGACGGACCAAGAAACAAGTATTCCAAATACTAGTTACTTTTAAAACCTTATTAAGCGGGAATATTCCATTAAGTGTCATACACCCTAAATCTAATCAAATTAGATTATAACATGCATGTATAAAGTCAAGAAAACATGATTAAACATTGAATAAATAAAGCTAATCATTTTATGGAGGCCTAGAATCATACTAGCTCTGATATCATTTTGTAGGGGTTTTAGGGGCTTAATCCGGTGACGCAGCGGAAGCGGTGGAAAATCGTATTTTCCGATTTCAAAAATTTTTCTCGGATTAATTAAATAAACATATTTATTTAATTATCCAATAATCAAATTATGAAATAAAATTCAAATAAATCATATTTAAGTGAATTTACCAAATTACCCTTACACTTGGTATTTAGTCCATTTTAGTCCGAAATTGATCAAATAAATTTTGAATGATTCTAAATCATTTCTAAGATGAACTTAGCATGTTCAAAACATCAAAACACCAAAAGCAACATAAATCCCCATTTTTCCATCCTTGGCCGAATGCCTCCCATTAGGCTCCAATTTGTGCACTTTGTCATTTCATGCATCAAAACACATCAAGATTTAATCCAATGAACATGAAACTTTATATGCATCATATAAACATCCAAATACACAACATATATGAAAAGTCCCAAATTTGGAATTGGTCATGAACCCTAATTTTTCAATTTCTTCAAATTGGACAAATTAGACCAAATTGGTTAAATCCAATACTTCAATCATGTTTCTTCCATCCAATCAAAGTCTCAACACAATTAAACAACTCAAGATCAAATCTAGGTTATCTAAGAGTGGGTCAACAACTCTAGATTAGCAACAAGGTTTCCAAAACCATAAAAGAATACTTATAACTATACTAGTCACAAGCTCCTCCATTATACATGCACAACACTTTCATCAAACATTTATCCATCAAAAACACAAAGAATAAAGAATATAAAAACTCAAGAACATCACAAGATGTTGCCCACAACAAGAGGAACAAATTACTCTCTAATGGAAGGTGGAAATACTTACTATTTTCCAAGCTTTTCTTGATTTTTCTTTCTTTTCTCTCTAGCATTCTTTGCCTTCCTTTAATGGAGTTTTTGGTTAAAGTGTATTAGGTTAGATACCAAATGAAATTAAAAACAATATATACTTGCATCACAAAGGCCTTGGCCGAATTTGGCAAAGACATATACAAAAATATTAATTTCAATTTCATTTGAATTTCATTAAATCAACTTGATAAAATATCTAAATAACACTTTATATATATTTTATTAAGTCAACAAATGCAACTAAGAAAATATAACTCTTATATTTAAGTGTATTGGCCGAATTATAAAGAAATAAAGGAAAAAAATATTTTTATTTTTCAAACAATTTTGAACAAATATCTTAAGAAGTCAAAATCAATTTGACAACCTTTCCTTTAATGTAAAGTCAAACATTTACATTTATAATCATTTCCTAACTTTATCATTTGGTGATATATTTATATTTAATTATATTAATCATTTAACAATTAAATAATTAAATAATTAATTAAATACAAATATATCAAATATATGTATTATATTTACTTTAAATATCTCAAATACATATATTGATGATATATGTCAAATACCTTTATTTGACTATTTATTAATGTGTATTTAATAATATCATATATTAAATACAAATACACATTAATTAGGAAATGACGGTTCGGCCCTTTCGCATGTATTTTTCGTTTAACGATTAAACGAATTATAAATAATCATCATTATTCATAAATGTTGCTCTAGTGCTCTACGAGTATGTTTCATTATTGAGACTCTCTAGATTCAGGTATATCCGTCACGAAATCCAATTTCATGTCCATAATCTATCCACCCGTAGATTATGACGATCACAGATAAACTAGCTGAATCATACAGGTCGAGGTCATTGCATACGTATAATCCCTCCGTCACAGGTATCCAGATAATCCCAGAGATATAGATGTGAACGTCAAATCTCTATAGGTATTATCTCGTCGACGTATCTATTAGCAATCTCTAAATAACACTTCGAACTTACTTCCGATGTATACTGTGGCCACAGATTTAACAGACTGCTAAATATATATGGATTACCTATGCTCTGTACACAGAACTGACGGATCCTATCTTGACACACATAGGATATCCTGAGGATCGATCCACACCCAACGAACAGGCGGAGGTCTGATCTAAATAGATCGGTGACGTGACTGCCATCTAAGTGTGGAGGATGTCTCATACATCCACATTGGTGTCTCAAGTCGAAGGACCACTATGCTACTCAACCCGAGAAGATTCTTATTGACGTTGGTGTACCATCCATTAAGAATATTCGGTGAGCCGTTCAGTGTTTATCCACTATAAACACCTACACGTCTATACGAGTCTCCATAGACTCATGGTTCATTGGGAAAACCATCGGACCAAGTCTCGATATACGACATGTACTGGTCTCAACGGATTTGACTAACCGACCCGTGTTAGAAAATCTTGACCAGGAACTATGTTTGATAATATTCATATAGCAGTGACACTTCCCAATGTCAATTACAAACTAACTTTGTAACTGTGTACTGCATTATATATTATCGGGCCTTTGTCTAATATATACATATCACTAAACCACATTTAGTTTCAATCTAATCGTAATCAGATCGAATACGTATATAAGAACAAGAGGTGCAACCATAAATAAGTAATATTATGGAATAATGGGATGTTCGTATTCATGAATCATACATAAATACGGTCCGGATTGGCGCTCTGAGCACCAACCCCAACACCATAGTCATATTACCAATGGGACTCCGATGGGTCTATCCAGAGCGAAGCTGTTCCCGGTCCAACGGCTAAAAGAACCTCATATCACACTTGCATATGTATCCAATACTTAAATATATGAGAACTATGCCGTTAAGCTTCCATAATGCGCACAAGTGTAATACTAGCCTATTCCGCATTATCGATGTCCAGTCTCGATAATACTACGACTAGGGATATTTAATGATTATCACAATAGGCTACGAGTAGGTGGCTATCTAGGTGCCTTCACAGCTTTTCCTTCTAGAAAGGTAGTGAATGAAGGAAGACACCAAACCATTACCTAGCCTCAAAATGCCTTTGATTAAACCCTCACTTTATCCACTATAGACACGGTCAATTAAAACATAAATCCAAACATCACAAGACAATATTTCGGGGCCGATTCTCTATCCCCAGTGGAGTCGCCAGACTGTGGGAACACAGGAACTGGACGACGCATGCTGTCTCGGGCTCACGGCCCGGTCGAGAGTACGGAGTAGCCACGGGGACTAAACCGGAGAATAATGGAGTCGCCACCCGGTGTGAACCGGGAAAATGAGATTTAAGGCCGCACTCACCCCTCGCAAGGGAAGACCTCAAACCATTGGGTTCGGAATGGTCCCTTACTTATGCCACTTGTAATGACAGGATTTATGTAATAATTTAATCAAGCTTAAGTAGCACTTATTTCCAGGAGTATCATGCTTCTAAATTCACGGGTACAAAACAAAACTTATACATACATTTCACATATATCTCACATCTAAGAACACATGCCTGAAAATACCTCAAAGTAACAACGAACATACAACTTCATTCAGCATATCATATTCATGAAAAACACAAGCATACATAATAACCGCACAAGCATACATGTGAGCACTTTTCCAAGTGATACGTGGAATTGTATCCCAAGTACAGACCGCATTACCGTCCATTCGGAATCGGCTACGGAATTTATGTCTGGGTTTCCATCCGATATATCACAAGAAATAATACTCCAAAGTCATCATGGCATAGGTATATGAATCGTAATGCGTTAAATCAAGACTAAGGCAAATGACGCAACTAATGGAATAAACATGCTTTTCATTATTATGTGCACAAAGATAAGAATGACTATGTGTGGTTCCATAAAAAAATCACCTAAGAAACAATTATACATGGCATGCGATGAATATGTCTCAGTTCAGTGTGTTCGCGTTCGTGTAGCATTCGTAAACGCGTTCGAACGGTAAACAGAAGGTTCACGTTCGTATGGCGTTTGATAACGCGTTCGAACGGAAATGAAACAGAATACTCACGTTCGTATGGCGTTTGTTAACGCGTTCGAACGGAAATGAAACAGAATGCTCACGTTCGTATGGCGTTCGTGAACGCGTTCGAACGGAAATGAGACCTGATGCATGATAAGGCAAAAATGCATGCGCGTTCGAGTTGCGTTCGTAAACGCTTTCGAACGGGAACAGACCTGATGCATGAAATGGGACGCAATACATAAACAACAAAATAAAGGGGCGCTGCGAAGTACTACCGTAAAGGTGGCCTTTTGGGGCTCTTGGTCTCTCAAAGAGAGGACCTTTAGACCAACATACTAAGCCCATGCGCGTCACATCACAACACATGAAATAAAGACAATAAAAATGTAGGACTTCGTATGCCCAATTGAACGTACATTCAACCCAAACACACTTCGTCCAGCGCAGCGAAGTAGTGTCACAAAGGTGGCCTTTTAGGCTCTTCGTCTCTCAAATAGAGGACCTTTGGACTAACTCACTAAGCCCATGCGCTCGATCGCATCATACATACAAAAATAGAGCCAATCATATCAAAACCAAGTATGCCCGATTGAACACATCTTACATCCAATCCGAACACACATCAACTGGCGCGGCAAAGCATCGTGGTAAAGGGTTTTAACCCCTCCCCATAAGGGATCTTTCAATCCACATACTAAGCCCATGCGCTTGATTGAACCATGCATAAAAAGATAAAGACAATAATATCAAACTAAGTATGCCCCATTGAACGTATCTTGCATCCAACCGAACACACATCAACCGGCGCGGCAAAGCATCGTGGTAAAGGGCTTTAACCCCTCCCCATAGGGGATCTTTCATTCCACTTACTAAGCCCATGCGCTCGATTGAATCATGCATAAATAAACAACATACATAATTCAAGTGACGAAAATAAACAAAAGCAACACAAAACAAAGAGGGTGCCGTTTACTCAAGCGGTAAGTGGAGTTGTGTCCCGAGTACAGATCATATTACCGTCCATTCGGAATCGGCTATGAAATTTATGTCCGGGTTTCCATCCGATATACCGTGAGAGTTGACACGTCTCTCATTTTATTCCACAGCCACAACATACTACATCTCATAATTCATGCATATTTATCTACTCAAGGGCCACAACATGCATTTCAACATGACAATCATGCAAGTAATATTTAATAAATAATACAAAAAAACGAGTGTGAAAGATACCCTCAGGTCTAACCTTTTTGCCAACTTTCAGGCTTGCGTTTCACGGATGTCGGAAGGGTACAACTCCTCAACTTCTCCGGTTCACTGGTTTAGCGTCCTAGCTCACTGCTTTGCTGTTTTGCTTGCGGTTCGAACTCCGTTCTGCTCCTGTTCGGCCTCTGTTTTGCTGCTCACTGCTCAGGCCACCTGTTTTGACGTTTCAATGAACTGTTCCAAGTTTCTGTGGGTTCTTAGTGCAGTTGTGTGTGATTATTTTAAGGATTATGAATGCAGTCTCTTTATGTTACTGTTTTTAAGATTTTTAGGCAATGTTTTAAGTGTATTTTGCTGTTGTTTTAGGGGTTACATTACTGCTGTTTGGGCGTGATTTAGGGACTGGTTTGGGTCAGTTTTGGTGGGAATGGGGGCTGCTGTTTGGGGGTACTTTTTCGGTGATGTGTGGAGGCTTAGGGGGTTGCTATTTTCGGTGGTGATTAGGAGTTTTTTTGGTGGTTGGAGGGGGTGTGAATGGCTATTGTATTTTCGGTAATATGAGAGTGTTTGAGGGCTTGTTGTTTTCGATAATGTGAGAGTGGGGGTGAAGAGAGTTGTTTGTTATTATGTGTATGAGCTAGGCGTTGGAAATTCTTTTCTTCTTTTTTGTTTGTGATGGGCGTGAACTACCAGAGCCAATGCCTTGGAGAGGTGTGGTTTATATAGAGAAAGGCTAGGGCTTCATCTTGTCTCACAAGGAAGGGATTTTGGCATTAAAGAGAGATATGATTTGGTGTTTGAGCAAGGAAAGTCAAAGATTGAGGGGGGACAAATCTTGGCTAGATTAGGAATACAAAATATTTAATTGGTTATGATTGATTTTAATTAGGCATGACATCTTTTTAATTTAGTATGTGATTTGTTTAGTTAGGAAGTTAATATATTTGATTTATCTTCATTAGGTATGATTATATTTTGTGTTTTATTTAATTGGTAAATGGTTTAAATATTTTATTTAATATTTAATGTTTAATTTAATTAAATTGGGATGTGTTTTATGGGCTTTGGGGAGCTAATTGGGCTGGGGTGCGAGGTAGCAGCAAAACCAGAAACACTGACGCCGTTCGAACGCCAATTCGAACGCCACACGAACGTCCGCCATCTGCCTGACGTTCGAACGAAGTAACGAACGCAGCACTAACGAAGACAGTGAGCTTGTGAAATAAACTTGATGACGTACTTATTCTGAATTTCCCATTCCGACCTCCATTTCCCGCAATATCCTTAGCTAAAAAGGTAGTGCCTCCAACTGAGACTCATCATCGGGTTTCACATGCAAAAATGCAATGCCTACATTTCCCTAGGATAACCAATTACAAATAGGCACTTATCCAATTTGGGTTCTAGTTTGGTACCATCCAAATGTTTAATTATATGCCCAGCATCCCCAAATCTTCAGGAATGAGAAACCCGGTTTCTTTCCTGTCCATATTTCATATGGGGTCTGTCCAACAGAATTTTTTAGAACCTTATTCAAAATAAGTATAGCACTGTTCAATGCGTATCCCCTGAAGGAAATTAGTAGCTCAGTGAGACTCATTATTGACCTTACCATATCTAACAAAGTTCGGTTTCTCCGTTCAGACACACCACTCAATTGAGGTGTTCCGGGAGAAGTCCACTGTGAAAGAATACCATACTTTTTCAAGTAATCGAGAAACTCATTGCTCAAGTATTTTCCACCACGGTCCAACCGTGATGTTTTAATACTTTTGCTGGTCTATTTTCTACTTTGTTTCGAAAATCTTTGAATTTATCAAAAGTTTCTGATTTGTGTTTCATAAGATACACATAACCATAACGCGATGCAACATCTGTAAAGGTTACGAAGTATTCATATCCACCTCTAGCCTAGCTAGATATGGGCCCACTACGTCACCATGAATGAGGGCTAACAGCTCGGTGGCACGTACATCTTTACTGTTAAAAGGCGTTATAAGCACTTTGCCTAATAAACAAGATTCACAGACATCATATGAATTAGGATCAAATCTGTCCAAGTATCCATTCTTCCAAAGAGTGGATATACGAGTCTTGTTAATGTGTCCCAGACAACAATCCCACAAATAAGTCTCATATGATTTACTCAGTTTGCGCTTTTGTTTGTCATGTTATATGTTTGAGATTTGCTTATATTCAAAATATAAAGACTATTATTAACATCTACTGTAAATATCAAAATGTCATCTTTATATACAAAACACCCAGTGTTCCAGAATACAAGGTATACCCGCATCGGGTTAAACTAGATACAGAGATGGTGTTCCTAGTCAAACTAGGTAGTAGGTACAAAATAATAGTCACCTATTGTAATTACATGTCCCAATGACAGGTTCAAAACATAGGTCCCAATAGCCAAAACAACGACTCTCGTCTCGTTTTCGACTCGTAGGTCGATCTCATCTGAAGCCAGTCTCCTGCTAATCAGCAGATCTCACACATTAGTACATATTTATGTACCACATCCGGTATCAAAAATCCAATTTTTAAAACCAGTAGTGGACACGTTTATTACAATAACAAACATACATGAAGTCAGAGCCTTGCCCGCCTTCACTTCTTCATGTCTGCCTTGTCCATACGACAGTCACGCTTCCAGTGGCCCCATTTTCCACAGTTTAGGTAGACATCTTGGGATATGCCATTTGTCTTCCAAGAAGATTGTGACGATTTTGCCTTTGCCCTTTTGCTTCACATCCCCAGAAGTCTTTGGCCAAGCCTTGGCCTTCTGGGATGTCGAAGTAAGATGCGCCTTACACTTCTTGCCCTTTTGGAAGCTCTGGCTCTGCCTCCTTAAGCATAGCCATTAACTCTCCAAGAGTTTTCTCTTGGTTCATGATGAACCTGCCCCAGCATTTGGGCAGAGACTGTAAGATCAAATCTATGGAAGTCTCGGCCTCGTAGGTAATGCCCAGCTAACCTAGCTGTTCGATGTCAGCAATCATCTACGATACCTAGTGCTCGACAGATGTACCCTCTAACATACGTGAGCGAAAAAGCTTCTTTTGCAATTCGTACTTCTAATATCTAAGGTTAGATCTATGAAGATCCTTTGATTTCAACATCATGATATAAGGATCTAATCCTTAGTTCTGACGACGAAATTAAGGAGTCATTGCAGCAAGCATAACGGATTGAGCACTAAAATTATCATCACGATGAGTCTTCCTAAGCTCATGCTCTACTATTTACTCAACTCCGGGCTCAGGGCCCGAGAGGTTTCTCTATCCAATTGAGTAAATTCTCAGCTCCCAGGATTATCCTGAGATTCATTTCCTAATCTGGAAAATTTATGTCGTTAAAGATATTTTCGCCCATGATGATGTCTCTAACGCTAATATTTCCAGCCATCTCGATTGCAATAGTCCACTATCCAATCAACGATTTCGGGTACACTCAAAATGTAATGGTTACTATAGTCCAACTATATAACCAACTACAAGTGGAGTAGTATTTTAAGTACAGTCCAACTTGTAGGCACTGTATTTTTGCATATAAGTCCCGATGATGAGCCTCGTACGGAGGCACTACTCTTTAAGTTGCGGAAGTCACGTGAAATGGACGTCGGAAGGGAAAAGTCAGAAATCAATACCCTGTTGGATTTAATTAGTTTGCTTAGCCTCGGATTTGCTCGTTGAATCTCTGTTTTAAAATTTATCCTTTACCCAAAACCCCCGCAATCCACACAACAAGCCCATAATGCCTCCAAGCCCATCAAATCCTTCCAAAATAACAATTAACACATTAAACACATGTTGAAATCTAAACAAATCACCTTCCCGAATTAAAAGAATCAATCAAATCACTTTCCCAAATTAAAGAAATCAAATCAAATCCTATAATCACCTTCCTAATTAAATTAAATAACATTCCTAAACTAAATAAAATAAAATCAAATCAAATCAACTTACCTTCCTAAAATAAAGAGATCATTTCCTTGTCATACACAAATTAAATATCCCCCCATAATTACACAATATTCTTTACCTATTCGCATAAGGAGAACCCCAACCCTTGCCTATAAAAAGAAGCATAACCAACCATTCACACCCCTAGACCTCATTCACCACATCCACGCCCCTCTCTCTAAAACCATATTCTCTCTACACAACTCTATCCCTAAATCTCTCTCTTCCCACAACCACTCGGCCCCACTCCTGGACACGCTCAGCCTCTTTCATTCTTCACGCAGCAGCCCCTTCAACCATCAATAAACCAAAAACAAAAATCAAAGAAGAAGCCCCGCTACCAGCCAACACAAAAACAAAAGAAACCCTAACCATTCACGCCCATATCCTTCTCACCTCCATCATCCTTCTCTTCACTGCTCGCTAACCCTACACAAAAACCCTAAACTAATAACTTCTCTCATCACCGACACAGCCCCCTCATTCAATAAGCAACCAAATCGACCAAACACACAGACAACAATAACCCTAAGACCCTAAAATACACAGCCCACAAAACCCTCAACTAAGAAACAACAAAGTAACCCTAAGACCTCACGTCCCTAGCAAACTGCCCATGCATGTACCTATCCAACATCAACAACCCTTCAAATCACATACCTAACCAACATATATAAGCCAAATAAACCCACATATTCACGTCCACTCACGACCACTCACTAGCCGAGCACTCTGCAGCCCCTAAACCCTCACTAGTCGAGCACTCTGCAGCCCCTAAACCCTCACTAGCCGAGCACACTGCAGCCCTTGAAATCCACCCAAATTACTGCAAAACTGCCCAAAAAAAATGCATCTTACCTCACCGAGAACAGCCTCCGAAACAGTCCATAAAATAGTCCCAAAATAACCCAAAACAGCCCCCTAAACAACCACCTAAAACAGCAGCAAAAATAGAGGAAACGGCAGCCCGAAACAGTGAAGCAACGAGGGAAAACAACGAACCAGTAAATCGGAAAAGTTACAGAGCATCAACCCTTCCGACAACCGCGTAGCGCACTTCCAAGAGACGACTTAAGAGGTTAGACCTGAAGGCACCCTTTTTATTTACTCTCATTTTTTTTTGTTATTTTTTATTATTTCTTCGCATGAGTATTGTTGGTTAATGTATGCTATGGCTATTGGATAAATGGAATATGTGTTATCTCTTGCGGTATATCAGATGGAAACCCAGACATAAATTCCGTAGCCGAATCCAAATGGACGGTAGTACGGTCTGTACTTGGGATACAACGCCACGTACCGTTTGAGAGATGCACATATTTCGTTTCATCTAATCTTGTGTTTATCTATTGTTTAGTTGTTTAGTATGTTATTTTTATGCATGATTTAGTTGTTTAACATATTATCTCCAAGTATGATTTAGTTATTTCTTTCGCATTAGGAACTTAATTATATCTCTTCTATGTTTATGTTTAGATTATTATTCATTGATATTGTCATGTTTATCAATTTAATGCGTTCATGAGATTGTGTGCTTACCATTATTTCGACTTACTTTTATGCATGCAAACCTAGATATAGGTTATATGCAAACTTAGATATATGTTGTATGCGAACTTAGATGTAGGTTATTGTTGCGTAGACTTGTTAGATTATTGCACAAATTCATTCATTACAAGTGGCATAAGTAAGGGACCATTCCGAACCCAACAGTTTGAGGTCTTCTCTTGCGAGGGATGAGTACGGCCTTAAATCATTTTTCCCAGTTCACACTGGGTGGCGACTCCATTTTATTTCTCCAGTTTAGTCCCCCGCGGGCTATTCCATACTCCCAACCGGGCCGCGAGCTTGGAACAGCGTCGCCGATTTCTGTGTCCTACAGTCTGGCGACTCTACTGGGGATAGAGAATTGGCCTCGAAATAATGTCTTGTAATGTTTGTGATTTATGCTTTAGTTAATCGTGTCTACCGTGGGTTGAAGGGGTTTAATCAAAGGCACTATTAGGGCTAAGTAATGGTTTGGTGTCTTCCTTCATTCACTACCTTTCTATAAGGAAAAGCTGTGAAGGCACCTAGATAATCATTTACTCGAAGCTATCGTGATGGACTAATTTGGAGGACCTATTGTTTATTCCTGTCACCAAGGCGTAAAAGGCTTGGGTATTTAAGAGAGTCCGCTCCACCCTCCCTCTGGGGAATCTTCAATAAGAAATTTATTTGACAGTCAGTCATGTATCATCACTCGTTGGCACGTACCTTAGTGTATAAAAAAGGGTGCGCTCACTTGGTTGCTCGAACCCTTGAGTGGGGAGACCCAGTTGTGGACAATCCTTCGCCGACGGGAGCCTTTGTCTACACTCCTATAAACCCGCATATGAACCATAGTCATATATCTCATAGAAGTTGCCCCTTTATGCTTTTGATAAACACATGCATATTATATCTCATACATCATACGCATTTCATGCATCTCATGCATACACGCATCATGTTAATCCTGTGTCTTAAAAGTCATCATAGATATCCGTTAGGTTAGAGAAGAAATAAAGATTTGTCAAAAAGAGTTTAGCAAACATGGATATCGGGGAAAAGGAAACCAAGGAACAGAAAACTGTATGGCAAAGATAGAAAGACCATGGTGGGCCCAAAAAAAAAGAAAAAACAAAAAAAAAAAAGAGAAAACAAAAAAAAACAAAAAAAAGAATAAGATTGTTTTTAAGTCCTTAATAGTTAGGCATAAGTCCAATGATGAAATCGTTTACTTTAGGGTGAAATCTTAGAAACGATAAACTCTTGATGTGCTTTTATCTGATACTTTGAGTGATTGATCTTTGTTAGACTCGTAAGCACTTCACTATAGGTTCTTAGCGGTGAAAACCTGAGTAGTTAGCAAGGTGACAAGTTGAAGAAATCGTAGGTCGGTGAATGACTGTTTGCTTAGACGTCTATCTTGATTTGCTTATGTTATGATGTGTGGTATGGTTGAAAATGAAAGAAAAGTCTCTAAGGAAAAGAATTGAACCACCTATAACCGATAAGCGTGAAGCTACCCATGGGCGAGTATTAGGACCACCATGAGGAGAAATGCTACCTTAAAGGGTAGGTGTGTTGAAAAAAAAAAGAAAAAAAGAAGTTCAAAATGAAAAGAAAAAAGAAAGAGACAAAAGAGAAAGAAAACCTTACCACATGGAGCACAGAAAAGCAACTACAGGTATAATTGAGACATCTAGGTTGGTTTGACCCACCGATCCCAATTTTTTGATGAAATCATTAAGTTGGCTTACCTGGGGATGAATCTGCGAAAGAACTTTTGTACACACACACTTTGAGTCTGGCTTAGATCGTTTATTCAAAGACTTAGCTTTGAGTTGCGTTGAAAGTCTTGAAGGTTCTCTGGTTTCAATACTGGACATTCTTTAAGGGCAACAATATGTATAACTATTTGGACTATTTCGTAAGAGGCAATATAGTATGTTGGTATGGAATGCACATCACATGATCTACTTTGACCTAATGCAAGAAGCGAAGAACAGAAAGCTAAGCCAAGACTATGGGCGACCAGTCTACCACCCCGCTAATAAGGGATGTGCCGAGAACTTGAGCCATGAGACAAAAGAAAACTGACCAATCACCAGAGAAGAACTTGCAGAAGGGAATTGTAAGCCGACCCAGGGGGCGATCAAAGACCTTCGTAGGCAAAGCGCGCCAAAAAGCACCAGTAAGGCCTAACCCATCGGAATAGGAAATACATCATTGCAAACACGTCATATACATGCATTTTTTGTTTTGTTTTTGTTTGCAAGTTTTGAAGAAAAGGAAAAAGCGGCAAAGACAAACAGTTCGGGAACAAAGCCCAGGGAATAAAGTCCACAATCAATTCAGTTCGGGAACAAAGCCCACTCACTGCACAGTTCAGGAATAAAGCCCATAATCGATACAGTTTAGGAACAAAGCCCACATTAAGTACAACTTAGGAACAAAGCCCACAGTCAACACAAGTTCGGGAACAAAGCCCATAATTAATTCAGTTCGGGAATAAAGCCCACAATCAACAGTTCGGGAACAAAGCCCATAATCGATACAGTTTGGGAACAAAGCCTACATTAAGTACAACTTGGGAACAAAGCCCACAGTCAACACAAGTTCGGGAACAAAGCCCAGGGAACAAAGCCCATAATTAATTCAGTTCAGGAATAAAGCCCACAATCAACAGTTCGGGAACAAAGCCCAGGGAATAAAGCCCAAAATAAACAGTTCGGGAACAAAGCCCAGGGAATAAAGCCCACAATTAATTCAGTTTGGGAAAAAAGCCCACAGTCAACATAAGTTTGGGAACAAAACCCAAGGAATAAAGCCCACATTCAGTACAGCTCGGGAACAAAGCCCACAGTCAGCATAGTTCGGGAACAAAGCCCAGGGAATAAAGCCCACAATTAATTCAATTCGGGAATAAAGCCCGCAGTCAACATAGGTTTGGGAACAATGCCCAGGGAATAAAGCCCACATTCAGTACAGCTCGGGAACAAAGCCCACAATCAACAGTTCGGGAACAAAGCCCACACTTAACACAATTCGGGAACAAAGCCCACACCTAACACAGTTCGGGAATAAAGCCCAGGGGAATAAAGCCCTATCTCAACGCAAATCGGGAACAAGACCCAAAATTCAGGGAACAATACCCTCAACGCAAATCGGAAACAAGACCCACAATTCAGGGAACAAGACCCTCAACTCAAATCAGGAATAAGACCCACGGGAACAATACCCTCAACTCAAATCGGGAACAAGACCCACAAATCGGGAACAAGACCCTTAACTCAAATCGGGAACAAGACCCTTATCTCAACACAGTAACGGTTCGGGAATGGACCACCTCACAATAACGGTTCAGGAATGGACCACCTCACAGTAACGGTTTGGGAATGGACCACCTCACAGTAACGGTTCGGGAATAGACCACCTCACAGATGGTTCGGGAACAAAGCCCAGAGGTCGACAGCACCTCGCCATCACATTCAGTTCAGTTCGGTAGTGATTCCTAGAGATCGCAGCATCTTGCAGGGATGAAACTTGGGGTCAAAGTACCTCACCACTATATCAACTCAGTTCGAAGCAACAGGCAAGTCAAGTGGCAGCTGGCGAGCCAGGTAAGTAAAAATGCATTGCATAACTTTGATAGGATTGTCATTGTCACACACTGCACAAGTCCCATCAAAGTGGGGGCGACTGTAGGCACTGTATTTTTGCATATAAGTCCCGATGATGAAACTCGTACGGAGGCACTACTCTTTAAGTTGCGGAAGTCGCGGGAAACGGACGTCGGAAGGGAAAAGTAAGAAATCAATACCCTGTTGGATTTAATTCGTTTGCTTAGCCTCGGATTTGCTCGTTGAATCTCTGTTTTAAAATTTATCCTTGATATAAAACCCCTGCAATCCACACCAAGCCACACACCAAGCCCATAATGCCTCCAAGCCCATCAAATCCTTCCAAAATAACAATTAACACATTATACACATGTTGAAATCTAAACAAATAACCTTCCCGAATTAAAAGAATCAAATCAAATCACCTTCCCAAATTAAAGCAATCAAATCAAATCCCATAAATCACCTTCCTAATTAAATTAAACATATTCCTAAACTAAATAAAATAAAATCAAATCAAATCAACTTAGCTTCCTAAAATGAAGAAATCATTTCCTTGTGATACACAAATTAAATATCCCCCATAATTACACAATATTCTTTCCATATTCCCATAAGGATAACCCCAGCCCTTGCATATAAAAAGAAGCATAAACCAACCCTTCACACCCCTCGACCTCATTCACCACATCCACGCTCCTCTCTCTAAAACCATTTTCTCTCTCTTCCCTCTACACGGCTCTCTCCCTAAATCTCTCTCTTCCCACAACCACTCGGCCACACTCCTGGACACGCTCAGCCTCTCTCATTCTTCACGCAGCAGCCCCTTCAACCATCAACAAACCGACAACAAAAATCAAAGAAGAAGCCCACGCTGCCAGCCAACATAAAAACAAAAGAAACCCTAACCATTCACGCCCATATCATTCTCACCTCCATCATCATTCTCTTCACTGCTCGCTAACCCTATACAAAAACCCTAAACTAATAACTTCTCTCATCACCGACACAGCCCCCTCATTCAATAAGCAACCAAACTGACCAAACACACAGACAATAATAACCCTAAGACCCTAAAATACACAGCCCACAAAACCCTCAACCAAGAAACAACAAAGTAACCCTAAGACCTCACATCCCTAGCAAACTTCCCATGCACGTACCTATCTAACATCAATAGCCCTTCAAATCACGTACCTAACCAACACATATAAGCCAAATAAACCCACATATTCACGTCCACTCACGACCACTCACTAGCCAAGCACTCTGCAGCACTTAAACCCTCACTAGCTGAGCACACTGCAGCCCTTGAAATCCACCCAAATTATCGCAAAACTGCCCAAAAAACAGCATTTTACCTCACCGAGAACAGCCCCCGAAACAGTCCCAAAATAACCCAAAACAGCCCCCTAAAAACAACCTAAAACAGCAGCAAAAACAGAGGAAACGGCAGCCCAAAACAGTGAAGCAATGAGGGAAAACAACGAACCAGTAAATCGGAAAAGTTGCGGAGTATCAACCCTTCCGACAACCGCGTAGCGCACTTCCAAAAGATGACTTAAGAGGTTAGACCTGAGGGCACCCTTTTTTTGTTATTTATTATTATTTCTTTGCATGAGTATTTTTGGTTAATGTATGCTATGGCTATTGGATGAATAGAATATGTGTTATCTCTTACGGTATATCGGATGGAAACCGAGACGTAAATTCCGTAGCCAAATCCGAATGGACGGTAGTGCGGTCTGTACTTGGGATACAATGCCACGTACCGCTTGAGAGATGCACATATTTCGTTTCATCTAATCTTGTGTTTATCTATTGTTTAGCTGTTTAGTATGTTATTTTATGCATGATTTAGTTGTTTAGCATATTATCTCCAAGTATGATTTAGTTATTTCTTTCGCATTAGGAACTTAATTATATCTCTTCTATGTTTATGTTTAGATTATTATTCATTGATATTGTCATGTTTATCAATTTAATGCGTTCATGAGATTGTGTGCTTACCATTATTTCGACTTACTTTTATGCATGCAAACCTAGATATAGGTTATATGCAAACTTAGATATATGTTGTATGCGAACTTAGATGTAGGTTATTGTTGCGTAGACTTGGTTAGATTATTGCACAAATCCATTCATTACAAGTGGCAAAAGTAAGGGACCATTCCGAACCCAACGGTTTGAGGTCTTCCCTTGCGAGGGATGAGTACGGCCTTAAATCATTTTTCCCAGTTCACACTGGGTGGCGACTCCATTTTATTTCTCCAGTTTAGTCCCCCGCGGGCTATTCCATACTCCCAACCGGGCCGCGATCCTGGAACAGTTTCGCCGATTTCTGTGTCCTACACAACTGTTCATAGAAAGCAATAAAAGATATTAGTCCAACTAATATGTATTTATAACAATGATAAATAATTAAAAGAGCGCATGTAAGCAAGTATCAAACGAAATTGCAAATTTAATACTAGCCTCCCACTATTTTTCGGCGAGCCTCTAACCCTCTGTGGAGTACTCGTGAAACCCAGTTTCCTAGTTGGCTATGATCCCGTTAAATAACACACACCTTGACTTTGGCCAACAAGTTGTATGAAACTTAACTAGGTAGATCTCTAAGATCAATTGGATCTCATCCAATTCCTAGATCCGGTAGGTGGACCTCCAAGTCCGAGATATATATCCAATATATATTTCCTAACCTTTTCCTCTGAATCAACTAAGCCTTGGATTTGGCTCAACAAGCTTAATGATTCCAGTTAAGCGCGACCCATTGACAGTGGGAAAGCTTCATAATCGACGTCGATGAACTAGAAGTGACCTTGACTTTGGCCAATAAGTCACAACCGCCCAAGACATGCGATATAGAACAAAGATTTCGTGGTTCAAACACATCCGCGATGGACAATGGCCTTGACTTTGGCCAACAAACTAATGCCAATCTTGGATCTTGAGAGAGAACCACTCAATGGAAGGAAAAACGCTTAATATTTGAGTGAGGGTTTTTTTGCGTAAATTGGAAACCAATTTATTATCTTTGATTAGGTCTCATCATACACCCTTAAACATGCATTCCAAAAACATAATAAGGCGCAAATAAATTAATAATGATATGCGGATGGATATACGATACAATTGTTCATAGAACAAATCTCCACCTTTCCTCTCTCCCGCTAGCACTTTACATTTTACTGCCAACATATCCGGGGATCTCATGGGTCGCTTCCCAAAGATTCACCGTTGATGTATGACTCGTACTTTAATTAATCTGGGATTAATAAGAGAGAGAAAATTAATCTGGGATTAATTGCGGAGATATCTTTTTATATGGGATAAAAAACATAAAAGAGAGATAACGATTAATTTGGAATTAATCGATAATTAATATATTCGATATATTAACGAATTTGGATTTCGACGCGGAATTGAAATTAGATTTTAATTCGGGCGAACAAATTAATTTTAAATTAATTCGTTAGCGACATGAATAGTGACTTCGCTATGTGTAATCATTTAATTACGTCGCAACGGAAAATTCGTTAATTTGGAATTAGCGAACCCGAGCCCGAGATTATTTACGAGCGCATTCGCATTTTGAATTCAAGTGCGGCACGCAAGTCAAATCAAGCTTCAAATCGCTAGTCGCATCAAGCGTCAAATCATTAGTCGCTTTGAGTGATGTGACAACTTGTCACTTGATTTGATTGATTGATTGATGTTGGTGGTTGGAATTAATTACCTTAACCTTTTCGAAAAAGCAAAATCAATTAATTAATTTTGGAAATTAGATTTGTGTATTAGATACACAAAATCCCTCAACCAAAATCGATTTCTCTCCTTTTTATTTTGGAGCCAAAAACTCTTCTCTCTTCTTCCTCTCATCTCTCACGCCCCTCTTGGGCATTTTTTGGTTTCATTTTTTTGCTGGGCAGAACCGAAATTAGAAGGAAAGCAAGTGTGATTTTGTGGCAAAATCGAGAGTGCTAGCACACTCCGGGATCATGCGAAGGTGATAGGGAAGTCCACCCATGAGCCGGGAACCATTTGACGAAGCTTGGAGCTTGGATTCCTGAGCAACAATGGCCGAAACTTTCCATGAACTGTGACAGTGGACTGACGCCAAAACAGAGGGCAGAATTTCGTTTTTGTTGCCTCAGCGTCGCTCAACCGCTCGATGTAAGTACTCCGCGACTTCCTCGATTGTATTCACACATGTTCATGCTTGTTTTTTGATCCTTGGGACCTTTGTAAACTCCAACAATGGTATCAGAGCTTGGAAAGCATGAAATATTTAGGGCTTAAAATTGGGTAAACTGGATTTTGAGCATGTATAATGAAATTGGATGAATTAGTATGCTTAAATGGGTTTTAATGATGATTGATTGGATCAATTTGATTAAAAATTATTTGGAACAAATTTCCCCAATTTTCTTGGTGTTGCCGAGAGTTAGAGAGCCCTAAATGACTTGGTGTTTTTTTGAATTTTGATTCATTCGATGAGTTAGAATCATTCGGGAATGTGATTTAATGTCGATTGTGGGTTTAATGGATTGAAACCGAATCGGACAAAAATTACTCCTATATTGCCGAGAGCATAAGAGCATGATTGGGTTTGATTTTGATTAATTTGTGTTGGACACTAATTGATGTAGATGAGCATGATTAATTGGCCTAATTTGTGTTTTGGAAATATTGATTTGGGTGATTAATTATGTTAATACACTTTAGTTTAATTAAACATTAAATTTGGAATTTTTGTGTTTGATTAAATGGGCCTTAAAATTGGATTTGGGCTTTTAAAGTTGTCATTGGGTTTATTGGGCTTGGTTGTACCAATTAGGTTTAGGCCTAATGGATTGGATCCAATTGGGCCCAAGACTGCTTCCATAAACCCAAATGCGACTAATGGACCTTTAAAGTTTAATTGGGCCTAATGGGCCTAAATTGATTTCTGGCTTATGGGGTAATTCCCGGATTGGATTTTTGGTTATTCGGTTTGACCCGAGTTAACCAAAAGTCCACGCCTTAAAGAAATAATTAAAATCCCATTGGACTTTAATTAAATTGACGTTGGACGTTAATCGGGCTTTGAGACCCGTAACGATTAAATTTGGAATTTAAGTCGTAAAAGGTTATTATTAAAGTGTAATATTTAATTTGGAATTAAATAGCGAATTAGTATAAATACAAATTGAATTGGATTTACTTATGTATGAGTTTAATTTAATTCGAGAATTTGTACTTTGAGTACTTATTCGCAAAACCGAGTTTGACTCGAGCAAAATCAAAGTTGTTTGAACATTGGACGATCAATATTATCAGATTAAATAATTTGATTAGTTAGATTGATTAATAGCATTTTGTGTGAAACATGGTGCGATGCATGAATAATGTATATCAGATGGATATTAGATGGGTGAGACAATTTTAGAAATTGTTTGTAATAAATTTGATTTTATAAATTGGACCTGCGTGTCCAGCCTTATCACCTCCTTATTCTTTGTATTCTCTTCTCACATATTCCCCTCAACGTAAATGAGGTTCTTTAGAAGTGTAGTGTAGTAACGGGTATGGTAGAAGTAATGATTTGTGCTAGCGGAGAGAGACAACGAGAGAGAGATGAGCGAGATTTGATCTAGGATCATTGTGTAAAGTATCATCGCCATATCATTATTATTTTATCATATGTGCTTTATTATGTGTTTAGAATGCATGTTTAAGGGTGTATTGTATGATGATGAGACCTTAACAAAGATAATAAATTGGTTGCCAATTTGCACTCGAAAAAAACACTCGCAAAATATTAAACGTTTTTCCTTTCATTGAGTGATTCTCACTCAAGATCCGAGACTGGCATTGGCTTGTTGTTGGCCAAAGTCAAGGCCTTTGTCCGTCGAGGATGTGTTTGATCATGAGAGCTTTGTTCCATATGGTGTCTTGTCAAGTTTGGGTTTGTTGGCCAAAGTCAAGACCACTTCTTGTCCATCGACATTGATTACGAAGCTTTCCATCGTCAATGGGTCGCGCTTGACTGGGATCACTAAGTTTGTTGTGCCAAAGCCAAGGCTTAGTTGATTCAGAGGAAAAAGGTTAGGCAATACATTGGATGTATTGGCATATATAATATATATGTTTCAGACTTGGATGTCCCCCTACGGATCTAGGAATGGATTGGATCCAATCGATCTTAGAGATCTACCTAGTTAATTATCATATAATTTGTTGGCCAAAGTCAAGATTGTTGTGATATTTAACGGGATCCTAGACCAATAGGAAAAACGGTTTCCCGAGTACTCGACAGGGGTTAGAGGCTCGCCGAAAAATAGTGGGAGGCAAGAATTGAATTTGCAATATTCGTTTAATTACTTGCCATACGCGCTCAAATCAAATATCATCATTCGTCATATAAATTAATGTTAGTTGGACTAATATTTTTAAATGTTGTTTTTTAATAAATAGTTGGACTATATCAAACTATTCTTTTATAGTTGATTTTATAATTGGATATAGTAATCAATATAATTGATTTTAATCTATAAATTATAGTTGATTAAATAGTTGGATATTGTAATCATTATAATAAATAGTACCTAAATCGTTGATTAAATAGTTGTACTATTAAAATCAGATAAAATTAAAAGATTGACATTTAAAACATAATCCTAGGGAAAATGTATTTAAATGGTTTAATTTTCAAATTGGGAATAAAATTTCAGGATGGTCCTGGAAAATAATAAGTTACTTTATTTGATAAAAAATAACATATATGCCTAAGCCGGAGTTAAGCAAATAGTAGAGCATGATCTTTGGAAGATCATGTAATGATAACTTTAGTGCTTAATCCATTCAGCTTGTCGCAGTAGACACCTTAATTTCTGAATCAGAACTAAGGATTAGATCCTTAAAGTATGATAATGAAATTGAAGGATCTTCATAAATCTATATTTAGATTTTAGAAGTACTAAAAATGCAATAGATAATCTTGGAAAGTTAATGACTATTCTCAAGGAGACAAAGTCAAAATTTGCAATAGGCAAGTAGCGCAAGACGCACCTTACTTCAATATTCTAGAAGGCCAAGGCTTGGCCAAAGGCTTCTGGAGTGTTGAAAAAGTCAAAGGCAAAATCATTATAATCTTCTGGAAGGAAGAAATGACATATCCTAAAAGTCTGCCTAAATTGTGGCAAATGGGATGATCGGAAGCATGACTGCCGTTTGAACAAAGCAGACATGAAGGAATTGAAGAAGCAGCAAGGCTCCGACTTCAAATGTGTTTGTCATAAATATATTCACTACTAGTATTAAAATTGGATTTAGATACTTAGTGTAAATATATATATTGATGTTCAGAATCTGTGTGAGCCAGAATACTGGACTTCAGTTGAGATTAATCTGCGAATTGGAAACGGGACGAAAGTCGCTATTTTAACCGTAGATACCTAATTTAGGAACTACCTTTCGGTTTGGACTAAATTAGGTTTACGGATAATGTAAATAAACTGTTTGATAGAAATATTATCTCCATATCAGTGTTTAACCCGCTGCGGATGAACCTTTATATTCTAGAACACTAAAGTGTTTTATTATTATATAAAATGATATTGAGGATAAAACACATTAGATTGTGAAATAACAGCATTTATATTTTGAATATAAATATATCTCAAAAATATAACATGACAAACAATAGCTCAAACTGATTTGATCAGAAAGAAGAAGAAACTAATTAGTGGCATTGTTGTCTGAGACACAATGAAAAAAGACTCGTATATCCACGCTTTTGAAGAGTGGGTACTCGGACGGTTTTGATTCTATTCAAATAAAGTCTACGAATCTAGTTTATTGGGCAAAGTGCCTAAAACACATTTACTTGGTAAAAGTGTAAAAGCCACCTATATGTTAACCCTAGTTCATAGTGAAGCAAGTGGCCCATGTCTAGCTAGGCTAGAGGTGGATATGAATATTCGTGACCTTTACGGATGTGGCATCGCGTTATGGTTATGTGTGTCTTTTGAAGAACACAATCGGAAACTTTTAAAGTTTCGACACGAAATAGACAAGCAGATCGGCTATAGTATTATACCTCACGGTAAGACCGTAATGAGAAATACTTAAGCAAAAGTTTCTAATATACTTCAAAGAGTATAGTATTCTTTCAATGAGGACTCATCCTGGAACACGTCATCCTGACGGTATGTCTGAAATGAGTAACCGAATTTTGTTGGACATGATAAGTTAATCATGAGTCGCTCTGAGCTATTAATTCCTTCAACGGATAAGCATAAACAATGCAGAACTTATTTAGAATAAGGTTCCATAAAATCTGTTTGACAGATATCATATTAGATATGAACGGAAAGAAACCGGGTTTCACATTCTTGATAATTTGGGAATGCTAGGCATATGTTTGGATGATACCAAACTAAAACCCAAATTGGATAAGTGCCAATTTAGGTTTCCTAGGGATACCGAAGTATAGTATCTATACATCTCACCAGAGAACAATTAGATTGTTGCTCACCATGCAGTTTTCCTAAGAGGAATACCTATATGCAGTGGTAAGTGGGAGGATAGTAAAACTCGATGAAAATCGGAGTAATACTGTCCAAGGCATCGATTCCTAATGGAACACAAATAGTTCATCAAGAATGTAACTATTACCATAATCTTCAAATAAATAAGAACCACTTATGTTGGAGAGAGTCCGAAAACAACCTGGGGTATGGGTTTCTGATCTCACCTCGTAAAGATGTCAATCTTTTGAGGTATACCAACTGACTACGTATGAGGAATGATACAAGGTATCGACTCCCGGTAATGACAAAGTGTCATGAGTCCGAAATGGATTCCATGTATATCAACCAAGTTTGGATACTAGTTGATGTACCGCAAGACATTGTGTCTATTGGTACTATATAAGTCTTCAAGGAAGACATACATGGATGGCAACATACCAACGTATAAAGCTATGCTTTTAGCGGAAAGGTATCGTTATCAACATTGTGTTGATTACGATTCAACCTTTTACCTGTTACCACGGTAAATCCATTTGGATAATGCTTGCTAAAGCTGCGTGTTTCATTTATGAAATATGACAGCTTTACGGGAAAATCGCTTTCCTGAAAATGAAACCTTTTGGAGGATGTTTACAACATCCTGTCGATTTTGTCGTACCAAAACTAGCAAACAAGGTTTGCGGGTTATTCGATCCATGTTTGGATTGAAGCAAACATTAGGTTCTTGGAATTATTGTTTTGATGAAATCATAATAGTTTATGATTTAATTCAAAACGAAAATGATTCTTGTGTATATAAGAGGGTTAGTGGGAGCGTGCTGACAATACTGTCCTATAAATAATGATGAAATGTCATTTCTTGGAAATGATATTCCTATAATACAATCGGTGAAAGTTAGGCTTTCGA